>PITA01016332.1:0-31670 GCA_004023965.1 Spilogale gracilis
GGATGGATGGATGGATGGATGGATGGATGGATGGATGGATAGAGGATAGATTGGTGGATGAATGGGTGGAAGGATGGATTGGTAGGTGAGTGAGTGAGTGAGTAAGCAAAAGGCAGGGAGCAAGGAGAACTGGGGATAGACAGGCAAGCTAGACATGATACGGGCACTTTGTACCTATATCCTCCATGTAACTGTGACTCCCTACATGAGTATATTAATCCATATTACAAACGAAGAAGCTGAGGCATATGGGTGGCTTGTCTCATCCTCTGATTACCAAAGCCAGCGAGTACTGGCACCTTTTCCCACCCGAGGCCCCCCATGCCTCTTTCCACATTCAGCTGCCTTTTGAAAGCTGTTTGACAACCGGGGGGTGAGACCCAACACCCGCTCAAGAAGCCCAGTATTAATGGCCTCTGCAAATGCATCACAGTGCATATGAGAAAAAGTCGTAAATTCATCCCTTCCGTCCCCAGCTGCATGTTTATTCCAACTCAGTCTGAGCACAACTGTGTCCTCGGGAGAGAAAGGAGATCCAAATGTCTCCATGCCAAGAGCAATCATCATTTCCTATGAAATTTGAAAAATGCTCAAATTCCAAGTGTCATTCCATCCTCTGGCATTATACACCATGGCACAGCTCGTCCTGCTCCCCAGGCTGCCCGGGGGGCTGTGACTCGCACGCATCAGCACCCTGCGAACGGTGACTGACGGAGGCACTGTGTAACCATCAGCAGTTTGTTACTGTTGCTGCTTTGGAAGCAGTAGATTTGTTTCATATTTCAGATATTGTTGACACTTTAAATCTTCGCTATTTCGGAGTACAATCGGCAAGTATGTGTTTAGGCTTTGCTTGCTCAAAAAAGAGGGGAGAGAGAGGGAGGGAGGGAGGGAGCAAGGATGAGAGAAACAGTATCAGATACGAGGCGGAGCAGGTGTTGGAGGCGATGTTTGAGGAGCGCCCAGAGCCTGGATCTGAGAGCGGGCTAATAGTCCCGCCGGTACACCGGTGCAAGAAACCTTTACTTAGCGCTTAGTTTTAAGAACCTTGATAATGAAACACTTGTGCCTGACAGCTGTGTTATCTATAGCCAACTTTTTAATTTCACTTTGCCATGTTCCTCCTTCTTGAAATGTGTGTTCTTTATACCCAGAGGAATACTTTCTATTTTCCAAACTTCAAGAAGGCTGTTTGAATAGAAAAACAGGGATCTTTGAGCCAGACCATCAATAGCTTTTTAAATTAAAATAGAAGAATAAGCAAGAGGTACGGGGATAAGAGAGGTTTCCCAAGGCTACCTGTGGATTTGTGTGATGTTTACGGCCGCTGTGGGCTTGCTGAAGACGCTCGCGTGATCTTCCCCATATCAGTTCCTGATTTTCAATAATGCATATCAATGAGGGATTTATGCATCCCTCCATAGGCTCCTCTGTCAATTAATTTATTTGGGGTGAATCGAATACCACCGTGTCCGTTATGGGCAGCCAGGCTATCTGGGGTGATGAAGTGATTTTCCTGGTCCTGCAAGGGATTGTTTTTTCGCCTTGCATACCATCCCTGGGAAATCGCACCAGGGTTTCTTCACTCATCTTTTCATTTCCAGAAAGTCAAGAGGAGGGAAGGAAGGGGCCACAGCCTTCGCTTCTTCCTCAGTCTCCTCCTACGCAAATAAGCCGTGTCCTCCTCGTCTCCACTTTCTGCCTTTTCCTTGTTTTTTCCAGCACAGCACGGTCTCAGGAGCACTGATGGTGAGACACCCCTTCCCCAAATTGCCCTCCTGCGCTCTCTCATCCAAGAGTGAGGGATGCTGTGCTGGCAATTGGGGACTTCTATCTGGGTCAAGGGTAGCCTGCCCGATGGTCTCCTGCCAAACCTCTAACAGCTGCTTGGGGGCTCATGCCTTGGTCTCACCCCATCTGACCCAACCCTCCTACCTCCTGAAGTGAGCACTCAACAGTGGAGATTAGCTCACTTTGGGATCCTGTTTAGAACCTCTGTTGACCTCCCCAGCCTCCACGTGAAATCCAAAGTCCTTAACATGGTTTTCAAAACTCCTCATGAGGTTGCCTCAACTCAACTGCTCTCTCCCACCTCTCCACGCATAGGAATTAGCTGCTCCCCACCCCCCATGCCTCTGTTCCTTGAATGCCCCAAATAGCTGACTCTTTCCCACCTCTCAGTTTTTCCCAGCCCACCTCCCCTGCACCCAAGAAACACATCACCCTTTCCGTGGGGGCTCCAGCTGTCTTGTTCCTCTCTGGACGCACAGTCACTCTCCCTTGCTAAGTTGTGAGCTCTGCAAAGATGCAGGGTGTCTGAGTCTCTCCCAGATGTCTGCCCTGTTTAGCAGGGACTTCACACTCAGCAGGAGCTCGACCAATGCTGATTCTCAGAAAATGAACAAGAGCTCTGTGCTTGTCTCTCTATTGTGTGAACCAGGGTAGACAGACTGTCCAAGAGCCATCCATGTATTCAAGATTGAAAACTCATTTGTCCCAAGTTTTGTGGGAATTAAATGTTTTTAAAATTACATAGTTGACACCATTTTCAATGGCCATGGTGTCCTCCGAGATTTATTTCAGGGGCCTCCCAGGAGGCTCTAAAGTTCCCATGACTTTATGGACTTAAGTCAGGTCCTTCTGAGAGAGGATGACAATCTCTTTTTCACTTTCCTTTTCAACAAAGCTTGCTTGTTATAGCCGTAATGAGACGAGCTGTCCTGTGCCCTTCATGTCAGTCCACTAAATACCATGAGCCTATGAGACAGATGTCACTGTGACCTCCATATTGTACAAATGTAGAATTATTACACACAGGAGCAAGTAGAAGGAAGAGCTGGGACACTGCGGTCTGCTTTACTGCTTTCCTTCTGCTCTCCCATCTCCCCCTTGCCTTGGAAGTCCTCCTGGGAAGTGGGCAGAGCAGGACAAATCATCCCCATCTGAGAGCTAGAAAAATGGGAGAGAAGTACGGTAATTTTGCCCAAGACCGCACGGCTTTCTGGCGGCAGTGTGGGATACAAAGCTGGCCTGTCTCGACACACCGCTGGCTCGCTCAGGGCCCGGAGACTCATTATGGGGCCATGTGTGTGCATTTGTGTGCATGACTTAGACCAGCATTTCCCAGTTGATGTTGCTCACCTGGACAAAGCCTGGTGCGGGAATCCACTGCGTGATGCTTCGGCAATTTCAACTGCAGAATGCTGCTGGCCTCGGACTATTTTAAATCATTTTGAAAAGCCTCCAGGACAGTCTTTCAACACACATCAGACTCCCATTCAGTAAAGTGTGGTTTCCCAAATGGCTGGAAGGCATTAGAGGAAAACACCCAGTAGGTCACAAACAGAAGAGCCTCAAGAGTTAAGGCGCAGCCATCCAGGAAGCAGCACCATCCAAGAAGCAGCATGTTTGAGGTGGCTAGGCTCTGCCCTGGGTTTCTTTTCCAACTCTGTTTAAGGCAGGCTCTTCATTAGACTTTTAAAATACGATACTTATGCACTGTCTGACTCCTGTTTGTCACATCACTGAAGATAGACTTGAATTGAGTCTATTACTTTTATTATAAGTATCAGTGTTTTCCTGGATATGGGTTCTAGAAATCACTGCTCTGTGTTGTGAGCCGTGCACTGGAGTCCCCTTCATTTCTTTCGGTGTCAGAGTTCAGGGTTCAGATGATGGGTCTTTGGGAAGTGTTTCAGCCTGAGCAGAAAGATTTTTATGAAGACCAGGCAAAAAACGAGTGATCACAGTCAGAGGGCAATTTGGGGTTTTTCCAAGTCTATGTCAATAGCACACGGTCTGGAACCTTGAGTGTCTTCAATTAAAGGACCCAAGGAGAAAGTACTGAAGACCAAAGAGGGCTTTTTGTGGTATTTGTCCTCGTTCAAGTCATTTTCTCTCTAAGTGCAGACTCTGATGGTCTTTGAAGCAGAAAGTGAGCTGGACATGGGGTGAACGGGGCCAGCCTCCCCCCACCTCAGCCTTCGGCAGACCTTTGCTCTCACACGGCAGACACAGATCTTAATGGGCTTCTATTTTTCCAGCACGAGGATGTGTTTGGTGTTGCTATTTCATGGCTAAAACCTAAGTGGTGAGCCCATAAGCCCCACATTCCATTTTCTTCTACTTTATAGCTCCTCTCTCTTGGAAGTTAAGAGAGAAAGGACTTTTGGTAAAGCCCTTTGTTATCCATTTGCGTCTGTGATCTTTGTTGATGGCACTCGCCTTCTGTGACTCAGAATTCTGTCATTTCCAACATTTGGCAGAGACACAAAAAGCAAATAAATCAATATTGCCATGGAGACTATCATTTCTGAGCCAGACTTAATTACGAATTATTAAGAATGGTTCAGTTGAATTAAAAGAATTAGGAGGGCTCCTCTGTTTAATGTGGGCTCCAGCGATGCGTGTTAAGTAGCAACTAGGTTCATTACCAAAAGTTAGATTCATTAGGTTATATAATTTGCAAGTTTCTATTCTTAATTTCTTCTAGCCAATTCCAATTATTTTCTTGAAATAACATAATTAGTGGCAGGGAAAAAAAACACATTAACATAACAGGAAAATAGCACATTTTTCTCTTCATTTGGTTACAAAAATCCTTTGAACATGTTTTTTGGCTCCTATGTCATAGCACGTTCACGCAGCCAGACTTGGGCCACAGAGGGATTCCTACACGAGGCTCACACACTTCACCTCGGGAAGCATCGCAGCAACAGGTAGTCTGGGCGAGCAATTTCATCTTGGCTTTTGGAAACATCTAAGATTTGCATTTGTCTTTTGGTACCTAATTAAAATCTCCACAGAATGTCTTGGTGCCTTGTTTTGTTTTGTTTTGTTTTCACCCGCTTTTCCTTTCATGAGAAAGTAATTGAGGTTCCAAGTGAGTGTTGTGGACCTGACCTTTGCAAACTCCCACATTTTGTATGGAGCCCTGGACGTTTTAAAGAGGGGGTGGCAGCTGGCAGTGGAGGGAAAGAATGCAGAACCTTTCGGAAGTGATTTTAAATTAGATCCCTAATAGCCAATTTTATAACCTGTTTGTCTTCTAAATGGTTCTGTAGCTTTTGGTATTTCTTATTATCTTGTGTGAGTAAGCATTTAGCTCAGGTAAGATACTGCTTGTTATAAGGAAGAGAGAAAAATGGACAATTAGCCAGGGGATTTCAGCTGTGTAAACAACTGAACTGGAATATTCCAGCTGAGAAATGGAGGAAGGAGGGGAAAGTGAAGGAAGGAGGAAGGAAGGAGGGATGGAGGGGGAAGAGGAGGGAGAGAGTGAGGAAGGAAGGAGGAGAGAAGGAAAAACCCATCGTGTGGATCTAGCCAGTTGTCCAGACTCGGAGGGACAGTTGCAATCTTACCTCTATCAGAATTTTCTTTATTTGGATCTGATATATTTGAAATGACTTAGTTTCTGTAGCTTTGCCCATTGCAGACATGAACTCTGCATCATAGTGGTCAAGGGAGAGCATGATGCCTGGGTCATGTCTATTTATCCAAGAATTTTCTCCTGCCTGGTGCATTATGCTTCTGGACAGCTTTGCCTCTGCATCTGGGAATGGCTTTGCCATGGGACCGAGGTGCCCCAGTGAACACACTCCTGGAATTCCAAGCCTGGATACTACCACGGTTTCCCAAGATACATGGAGTCATTTACCCACAGGAGGGAATGGGGAAAGCATTAGGTCTGTTCTCAAAAAGGCAGGGATGAGAATTAAGGAGCAATGAGATGATCTTTCCCTAAACTCACAGAGAAGAGAAAGTGCCCGTTTTCTATAAACTGTATCATTCCAATGTCATGCCTCTGTTAGTTTTGGAATCCTCTAGAAACTTTCTAACTCTAGGAAAAAGGAAGGATCTGGTTGAAAAAAATGGCACAATCTGTTAATTAACTTGAATTTAAATAATTAAAAAAGGCACTCTTGAGGGCTCCTGGGTGGCTCAGTAGGCTGGGCATCTGACTCCTGATTTCAGCTCGGGTCTTCATCCCAGGGTCTTGAGTTTGGGGCCCATTTTGGGTTCCATGCTGGGGGTGCAGTATGCTTTAAAAAAAAAAAGGCCCCCTTTCAATGTTGTGTTCCCACATTTAGAAAATTGAATAGTGTCTCCTCTATTTCAAGCCAGGCTCTGGTCAGCTCTCCATAGCTCTGTGTCTGGCTGGAGCCCCTGTTTAGTTAGTTACCCAACAGCTGCAGAGCCCCATGCCTGGCTAAGTCAGAAAGCTCACAATCAATCTTGTTCTCCAAATTAGAGCGGCCTTGAAAATATTTCATTTACAATAAGAGACAAATGCTCGTTTTGCCACGTTTCGACAAGAGAACTGAGCTGAAGAGGCACGTGATTGGATTTAATCGTTTGGTCCATTAGGTGGGTCTCTGGAAGTATTTTTAATGGCCTTTTCCTTCTTGCAAAAAGAATGATATGGGTCAGCAAGATGGAAGTGTGGGGCATGGCGCAGGGCTTCCAGAGAGGGAGGGGGGCTCTTTTTTCCCCCAGATTTATTGAGGTGCAATTGATAAATAAACATGGTATGGACTGAAGAGTACAATGGGACACTTTGTGTAGACATATGCACCAAGAAATGATTTCTCCGACCACACTAACTGATGAGCCACCACCTCACACATTTACCTGTTTAATTTGTTGTGTGGTGGGAACACTTCAGATCTGGTGTCTCAGCAAGTCTCGAGTGTACCGTATACTATTAACAACCATAGTCATCCTGCCACAGTACTTCTTGTAGCAGAAGAATGCCTTCCTGTGCCCGAGTGGCACCCCTAGGAGGCCATCTCCCCCGCTCTGCTCTTTTGGATATCCCACGCAGCCTCAGGGAGCCTCGGGGAAACAGATTTGCACGAATCCCAGGTGATGGGGACACACAGTAAGCACGGTTTCCTGCCTTCTTCTTTGGGCTTATTCTCTTCATTTGCCAAAGAGCATGGTGAATCAGGGACATTTCATCCTAATTAAACCCATGCAAACATATGTGAGCTGAGAAAGGAGGTAGAAACGGGTCCAAAGATGGAAGAAAGTGAACCCAAAGAAGAAAAAAGGCAGTTATTTTCAGCGTGGGAGCCCTCTTGGGCCCCTCTCTCGAGGAATTTTTTTTTTTTTTTTACATCCACTTACGTCTTATCAGCAAGAGGATCAGAGTCCAAGAATTCTGAGCTCCAGGGTCACCAACCGACCTACACTCCTACATTCCTAACCTTTCTGCCTTCCGGAAAAGGTCACGAAAGCTCTTGTGAAGAGTGTGTTGCTCTGAGCCGCTCAGCTCCAGGGAGAGAGAAGCGTTTCCATGCAGAAACCTGGGCCAGCCCCCCAACTCGCAGCCAAAGCCTCCTGAGGAGGAGATATGGCAACGCAAATCCCAGGTGGGTTTTTGCACCCACGCCAGGTTCAGACCCAGAGCTAAAATGTCAACACTTTCTGATGAGAAAATTTCAGAAAATACACGTGAAACAAATTGCTCCCCAGGAAGAAAGACTCCTTCCAGCCAGGCCATTGCTTTTGAGCACCATGCAGGAAGCCCGGGCCAGCAGTGTCACTGTGGCTAACCATGACAGCGACCACCACACAGGCAGGGGTCCCCTGGCGCATTTGCTGTTCTCACGAAGTGAGCATGCTATTATTACTCCCAGCTTACAGCCAAGGACCCTGCGCTGACTGGTTCAGCACCCTTCACCCTGGGGACTACCACCTGAAAACCGACAGCCTCTGGGATTCTGGATTTCAGGTGCGTCTGCCCTCACCCTCCCAGTTGGCTTCCTGTGCTGTTTCCAGCTCCCTTTCCAATGGATCCGGACCTCTGGCTTGAGAAACCAGGGCCAGCCGGGTTGGGAGACACTAGAGGCCTGATGGACTGGGAAGCTGAAGCCAGAGGCTTTTCTCAGATGTGAAGACACAGACACGAGTCTACTCGGACCATGAAAGACAAGAGGTGCTCTTTCAAAACATCGCCTTTCTTTCTAGTCTGGCAGGAAAAGAATTTTTTCCAACCTCCCAGACTGCCTTGCCTTGTTAGAAGGGAACACTCGGACTAATTAGAAAAATATTGCATCTACAGGGCAAACATTCCACATTAGAAACTCAGTCAGGTTTGCATCAGGCCAAATGCACTGTCTTCATGGGCCTTTGTCTTTTAGGGACACGTAAATACTAAGGCTTTGCAAAGCACATTGGTGAACTGGGCAAGTGAGTGTCTCTTTCCTGCTTCCAGAGGGCCAAATGTTCTGCCACAGCCTTGTGTTGAATGAAAATATTTCTAATTAATGCAGCCCCCTTTGGGATCGATGGCTTCACAACACTTGGGGCCTCATTTTGCTAATGAGGCGACTTTTCCACTATGTCCGTGCTGCCCGAAACTGCTGCCCGAAACTGCTGCCATTTATCACAGCACGGCTAACGAGACACAAAACCAGACAGCTTCCTTTCTTCCGGGGAAAGACATGCCAGCAGTTACTTCGGTAAGTTCTAGAAGGGATCAAAATACACCTTCTCTTGAAAAAAGTTTCACAAACATAAATGGAATGCCTTCTCTTTGGGTGGCAAGAAAATCACGAAAGCAAAGATGGGAGCACCCACCCGGGTCCCCTTTCCCTGGCTGACATGCCCACGCCCCAGTGACTAACAGCTCACGCTCCCACCCACCTCTAGAAGGTCACCGCCTGCCCACGGGAACCCTGCTCCTGGAGGTGCCCGAGGAGCCACAACCCACACTCTCCCCAGGGGCATCGACTACTGAAATATTAAATGCATGAATGGACGTAGTCCCTGAACGTCAGATGTGGGGATCAGGCAGCCTAGGTTTCTCAACTCAGGGGGTCAGGCGATGGGTAAAAAACTTTGAGGAGTAACTCATCTCCAGAGTTCCCCGTGGGATGAAGTTGAGACTAATTGCCCGGAACCCACCTCTCTGATAAGCTCCTCCTCCCGATCCCATGCCTCACTGGCCAACACAACAAGTGTCTGTGGAGAGCATGCCTTCATTGCAAAAGTCCCCCGTGGAGACTCCCTCCAGGGACCCCATCTGAGGACACACTCCTCCATGGCTCAGGCACCCATTTATTCAACCTTGAGTTTGCCTGGGGAACTGAGCATGGGGTAGGACTTTCAACAAATGTTGCATATGACGCTGCTCTGCCTGTCACATTTATGCTCGAGATGCACACTGCCCTTGCACGGATGACAGCAGATGGAGTAAAGGAACAAGAGGGGGTCTGCAGGGTGCGCCGCGATGGCCCACTTTCCCATCTGCACGTGGGGAAGCAGAGACACAAAAGGCCAAAGACCCTGCTCAAGGCCCCACAGCAAGTTTGGGGCCAAGCCAGGATGAGAAGCCAAATGGGGAGCAGGAGGGGAGTCTTCAAAGTGAAACTTGTGGGCTCACCATCGGTTTTTCCTGGGGAGCAAGCCACCCCATTTTTTAAAAGATTTTATTCATCTATTGAGAGAGAGAGAGAGAGAGAGAGAGAGAGAGAGAGAACGCTCGAACAAACAGAGGGAGTAGGAGAGGGAGAAGCAGGCTCCCTGCTGAACAGAGATCCTGACGCTGGACTTGATCCTGGGACGCTGAGATCATGACCTGAGCCGAAGGCAGATGCCCAATGGACTGAGCCACCCAGGCACCCCAAGGCACCCCATTTTTAAGACCAAAATCCAAGCACAGAAAGAAACTGAGCAGGTGACCTGGAACCTGCTGATCGGCAGAGCCCACCTCAGGTTGGGACTCTGGTCCATCTTGGCTTTGAGTCACTCCCAACACTGTAGAACATTCTCTAGCTCTAGATGCCAGCCCACACTCCTCCCCCCTCACGTGCCCAGCAGGTAATGACTTGAAAAGGGACACTTCAATCCTCCGGTTAATGGAAAGCGTGTGGGCAGCCCCCTTTAGGGAGTCAGGGTTCCTTCCCCATGTGAGTAATCACTACTGAATTCACCCTGTTTTACAAGCCATCTGTCCCTGGGCTGAGGTCTAAATGAACAGCTTGTACCATCCTGTGGGATGTTCTGCAGGAAGATGCTCTACCCCACCACTGGCAGTACGGGGGACACTGGCCACATGGGGCTACTAGCCAGTTGACATACTGCTGGTGTTACTGAGGAATGGAACTTTAAATTCAATTGTAGCTAATTTAAATAGAAGTTGTCACCCTTGGCTGCTGGCTGCTGTGGGTGGAGGGCATTTTCTGACAACAGGGTAGAGGGACTGTAGAGACTAGGGACCCAAACCACCTGGGTTCCAATCTCCTTCCCAAAGGTGTGACCTTCAACTCCTTTGTGACTTAGTTTCCCCAACCACAACTTGGAGGGGACATGGCCCCTTCCTTATTGTGAGGATTCAAGAAGTTGGTCCCTGAGAAGTGCTCTCCCCACTCATCGTGAGGGAAGCACAGGGAAGCAGGCAGAGGGGCCGAGCTGCAGCCAGACCACCGGCCAGGGGACCACTCAGTCCCCAGGGCACAGTCGCTGCCCTCCCCCACCCCCCAGGTCATGCCAGCCTGAACTTCCACGTGCAAGCCATGGGGGTCTCCCTCCTAATCAGTGCCCAGGCTCAGCTGTGAAAACTGCCCTTTCCATCCTGAGGCCACAACCATTCATCAGGGCCATTCCGGCACCAGCACCGTGGCAAAGCACAAATTAGAGACTGCTATCATCCTGAGCCGGGTTATCAAGATCAGATACAAAGAAAATCTACAAAGCACCATTGCAACACAGCGGATCAAACAGCCTTCTTGCCCCCTCCCACTCAGTTCACTCAAATACTCTGGACTTTTTCATCCTGGGCAGTTGCAATACTTCCCTTTGGAGCCCCCCCCCCACCTCCCAGGAAGCATGAATCTCCTGAATCTCCTTCCCAAAGGGGCCCCAACCTAAAGCTGCCCCAGGTCTCCCGGTTTTGGCGTTTTCCAAATTTCATCTGTCTTCATCGTATATTTGATTTCCACTTTAGAACTTCTAAAGAAAACATGTTTCCGCATATGGTCTCTGGAATGACATTTTTGTGGTTGACAAAATCTGGCTTCAATATATTGGATAAACTGTGACTCCAGAGACTTCTTTTTTGTTTGTTACAGCTTGAAACTTTCATTCTAAAGTGGCAAAGTCTACAGGATTGTCGTAACATGGACCTTAGTCCTGAACTTACTTTTCTAGCATTTATTTGCCCGCAGAACTTTAGAAGTACAGTTTGATGTGGAAAAGATTTGGTACCCATTTCTCTCTCTCTCTCTCTCTCTCTCTCTCTCTCTCTCTCTGTGTGTCTTTAAAACATTTTTTTTTTTTCCTATCAAGCAACTTTAAGTGAAATGCTTGAAAAGAAAGGAGTGAGGCTTTTCTTTTTCTTTTTCTTTTCCTTTTTTCTCTAGAGTCCTCCCCTTAAATCAAGGCCTCCTCCCCAACCCCCCAAGCCAGGTCAGTTCATATGGAGATGAACGATGAGAACCTGGCTGCTGTTTTTTGAACTTCCCGGAAAAGTTTCCAGCGACAGTTGTGTTGGAGCTGGTGAGGTCAGGGCTGAGCCAGACGGAGGGGACAGAGAGGCGAAATATGTCGTCGTTTGCACGTGGTACATACATATTTACCCTCTCAGATGCTGGAACTAATAGCAAAACATCACATCTGCATTAAGAAGGTAATTAAAAGCTCATCGCAGAAGAGAAAGATGGGGCTTTCCCCGTAAACCCTGGGAAGGAATGAAGAATGATGCGTCTCTCCTGCAGGGTGCCCCATGGTCAGCTGCAGGGGAGAGGGCAGGCAGGGGCAGCCGGGCTTCTCAGAAAATATGTAAATGAGTTGGTGCATATGGCTTTCAAGCGCGTTGGTTTTGTGATGGAAGGAAGAATAATTCAGGAGCATTTCTCTGGTAACCTTTTCTGCATGGGAAATAAGAGCCTCTCTCTTCCCTTTTCTGCGCACTTGTGTCCCTCTTGTATTTCATGGGGTAATTAATTCATTTCTAACATCCCTTGACTTGTAAATCTGGTTTGAAGGTTAGGCAAGGCAGAGTCCCCGGGGCTTTCACAAAACTATTATTAAAGCCGGAGGAAAGGTAGATAGGCTGTGTTTGCATTTGAAAGGTGGAAGGTCTCTTCAAAGGCAAAGAAAATCAGTCCTCCGGTCACCCAGAGAGGTCTGGGTTTCTGTAGGACGGTAAAGTGGCGCCACACACATGCACTCACGTGTGGATTCTGACACACAAGGGTTTTCCGCCCCTGTGTGTGTCTTTCTGGATAAATGACAAAAAACAATATTTAGAGATGTCTTGTTTAAAACTAAAAGGCATATTTTTAAAATTCATAGGGAGGTCAGCAGGATTCTCTCAGCTCTGCAAAATTTACCAGTCGCTCCAACCCAGCTGTCATTTGGCACCAAGCTGAGAAATTTATGAAGGCTGGGGCAGAGGCTTGTTCCTGCTGATCCCAGGCGACTAGCACAGGACCTGGGGAATAGTGGTGTGGAGAGGTGGAGGGAGGGAGAGGAAAAGGAGCACCAATTTCTTTTGAGAGTCAATCTTTTACGTATCTTAAGTAAGGAGCATTGAAGGACAGCACAAAGTGTATGATTCCGGCTGCCGTTCCATTGCAAGGGTGTCTGGGCAGACACCACATGTTTCCTGAGCATTCACGTTCACAGCCAAGGGGAAGAGGGCAGCTCTCTCCACACGGGGGATACCCAAGTGCCAGAGGGTCAGTGCCCCTAGAATCAGCCCTCTACCAGCCTCGGGCAGAATTTAAGGGTACATAACCTGGCATCTTCCCTCTCAGGAATGATGACCTCGCGTGCTGCCTGCTCTCCCACAATTACTTGGGGGCCAACACTGGGGGCACCTCTCCTGCTCACACAGCATGTAGGGGTTGTCTCCCTTTCCTGGTCTTCTTTTGCTCCTCCCTCCAGTGTTTCCTGACACCAGCTTCGGGTTTGCAGAGAAAGGTGCACTGTTGGGAGGAATGCAAACTGATGCAGCCACTCTGGGAAACAGCACGAGGGTTCCTCAAAATGTTGCAAAGAGAGCTACCCAGCAGTTGCACTACTAGGTATTTATCCAAAGGACACAAAATACAGACTCAAAGGTCCACCCTTATGCTTATAGCTGCACTGTGGGCAATAGCCAAATTAAGGCGAAAGCCCAAGGCGCCACTGATCACCACCGCCTCCTGGGTTGTGACATAGGGGCTGCAAGGGACAAAGACTCTGAATTCTCTCTCCACCTTCTCCACCAAGATGGCCCAATGTGCCCACCATGTCAACCCTAAATGGGCATCTGGGAATCAGGGAGTTGCCCTCCGAGTAGGTCTGTGGGCCCAGGTGACCCATGATAAGCCAGAGTCTGGCCGGGACTCCACTTATGACCAGGGAATGCATCCTCTTCCCCGCCCCGAAGGAAACCATGCAGAGATGGCCATGGTTGTTGAGCACCAACACTAACGTTGATGAGACAGCATAACTTGGGTGTGTCCTGCAGCCCCATGGATGGCTGGACACACAGGGGAGTCTGACAAAATCATCAGCTGGTTGTGGGGCAGGTGCCTTGGTCGGGAGAGAGCACGACACGCCCTGATCCCTGTGTGTCGGGCTGCGCCAGCTTCTACCAGCCGATGCGCCCCTCTGGACGTCTGCCGCCTGACTCCGGGCGGGCGGTGCTCTATGCTGGTGGTCTACAATTAACCAGCAAGTTTGGAACAAGAGATTAATGTGCTCATGCCTTGGAAAATGGGAGGCAAAGGTATTTTCCAACCCTGGAAAGAAAAAGGACCTGGCGAGCCAGTTGGGATCAGGACAGAGGCGGAGGCAGAGGAATGGACAAACGCAGACTGGAAGCAAGTGGGGTGGGCGGGGGTGATGGAGTGGTGTTCCCTAAGACTGGGGGGGGGGTGGTGGCTGGGACACCATGGGAGACCTGAACTCGGGTCTCCCAGCACGGAGGAAGAACACAGATAACCACAGGTGCCTGCTCAGGCCCGTTAAACCCCATTCCTCTGCCTGCGTGAAAGAAAATGAAATTGTTTTTGTGATTATCTCCGAAGAAGAAAGGAAACCAGAGAGCAAGCTTGGCAGCCAGAAGGGCCTTCTCACGGGCTCTGGGTACAGACAGGAGACGTCCTCGAAAGGACTCTTCACAGGAGCGGCTGAGCTTCAAGTGGGCCGTTTGATGAGCCAGAGGGGCTGCAGGAGCGAACACCAGCTCGGAAAGACAGTTCACACCCTCCCGGGACAGAGCCCATGGTTTAGACAAACCAGCATCCTAGCAGTTCTGGGTCTGGGACGGAGTCATTCCCTGCCTGGGGCCAGGACAGAAGCTTGGGGGGAACGTGACAGCCCGAGGTGGTAGGCTGTTTTTTGTTCTTTGGTTCACCCCCCCTTCCATGTCCCCAAGGCAGTCCATCATCCATCATTCTTCACCTTCCAGGACCGAACTCACACTGGGTGTTTTTCTTAGAGTTTCCCCTCTCTCTCCCCTTTCAAAGTGGAGACTCATTTCTTTTTCCAGGCAAGCTTCTCAGGAAACTTCACATTTGCCATTATTAAAAGCAATGGAAATACACAGGCATTTCATTTTCGTTTCATTGTCTTACAATCTGGTCAAATAAAGCTGCTGGGCCGTCTGTCAAGGGTCCTCGCGGTGGCCTCAGCCGCCAAAAGCCGCCCCACCTGCCTCCCCACCTGAACGCAATCCCGCTCGGTCCACTGTGTGCTGTCTCGGCCACGAGCCGCCCCTTCGGCCCCCTTCCCTCCGTCTGCAGGTCACTGCATGTCAGAGGGTATCAGCGTGTTCCAACGTGGAGCTACGCGGGTCCTTTCCACTTTAATTATCAAGCACTAATTACTGACCCTTTGTCTGTTTTATTAAGATGTTGTGGCAGATAATGAATAATTTGAGAGGGGAGAAATTCCAATTTCCTGTCTAACTGCCTCTGGATGAAGTCCTCTCCAGCACCAGTAATGACTGATGTGACGAGCGTCTTTTACCTGCCCCGACGGATGGACTCACTCCAGCCGCAGACTCACTTCCTGCTCTGTGGTCTCCCATGAAGATAAATACATTGATTATTTTTTGTAAAAACAGGAAGGGTACAAGTGGGGGCCAAAACGCACCCCACCAGCAGCCGGGGACCTGGGATTCAGAAGTGGGAGTCGCTGGTTCCACCCTGTCCCTCGGGAGGTCTGCTCCCTGTGGGATCTCTGCTTCCATTGTGAGGATTACTTCCTACCTGCCCCAACCTTCCTCCTGAGCCCCGGATCCAGGCGAGGCACTCTGGACGTACTAAATATCATTCATGTTCTTCTACAACCCCTGCCGGACCCTTGGGCCCCATTTTCACACGATAAAGTGAGTGCAGAAAATGCAATTACAAGAGGGAGCAAAGGGGATGTGCTTCGTGAGCTGAGTCTGGGATGCTCCACTTCAGCCAGGAATGATGGCATCTTCTGGTACATCTTCAATCGTTTACCAAAATGTATTCATTTCCACAGAAAGTGGGAAGCAGGCCTGATGGCTCAGATCTCTCTAGTGGAGAAACTGGGAAACCTGGCCCAGGGCTCTGGGGGGCTTTCCTCGTGCCTTCCCAGCTTGCCTACTTCCTTCCAACACCCCACCTTGTATCTTGCCTGAGACTCTTCTCTGCCGGTCCTCCTCCAGCCCACAGTGGGCCCGTGGCGGCTACCAGCGCAGGCGCTCGGTAAAAATCCATCGGATGGAACTGAACTGTTGGAGCGGGAAAGATGAGCCTCCTCGGGCCGGCAGCCAGGAGGTGCTGGGACCTGCTCACTCTGATCCATATTTCAATACCATTTGCCTAAGGTTAGCATTTCAACTTCCCTGTGGTTTGCTGGCCTGGGATAGAGCTGAAAGATACTAACGAACAAACCCTCTGTAGGAAAGATCGTCTCTTCTGCGAAGAGGAGACTAAGACCCCCCAGTTTCACTGACCAGCAAATCTGTACTCTTGACGCCAAATCTGTACTTTCCGCACCAGCCCTCCTCCTCTGTTTCTAGGGCACTACTTGGTGTGTTGTGTTGTGTGGGGAAGGGTGCCCGCTTAGCACCTTTGGGCAGCACTTCTCCACCTTGAGCTCCCAGTGGTGGCGGCTCTCCGCGCACTGTTCCGCAGTGTTTCTGGTCCCCGCTCACCATGCACCCATGGCACCCCCTTGCCCAGCACGTCTCTAGACATCGCCACCGGGCTGCAGGAAAGAACAAAACCACACCAGTTGCCTACTACTCGGCTACAAACGCCATGAAATGAAGCCTTCACATTAATCTGGGCTATTCACTCAGAGTTGACAAAGGTGTGTCAACAGCAAAGTATGTTCATCGTGCTTCCATTCACGTTTCTAGTCTCAGGAATGAAGGTCTATCTAAGCAGACCTTCCTCGGACTGGTGACACCAAAGTTGTTGACACGAGGCTGACAACCTGGGGGTGAGCTATGAGGCCTGGGGCACCCAGCCAGACCAAGGGTAGACACATACCCCCTTGGACCCCTTGGGAGTTCCGTGGGAGCAGAAGGCTCAGTGGGAACCCTCATATCTGAGCAAATCCATCCAAGTTCTGGTGCTAGTCCAAGGGAAGAAGTGCCCTGAGCAGCAAACAACACACATCCAGGCCGCCCCCTTCGGCACCCACACTTCAGTTCCCTTGTCCCCCAAATGGAGATGTCACTAATCCTCTTTGTTCTATCTTACCTGATCATGGCCAGGCTCTCTGCTTATTATTTACATGAAGGTACCTTGAGGAATAGATCACTCTGAACAAGTGAAAGGCTTTTTATTATTCTTTGTCTGGGCCCCATCCTTCACAGACCCTGGATGGACACCAGATTCTGCAGATGGCATTTCCTGTTTAATCAGAGAGAACTCTGCTTCAGACAGCCTAATGGTCTTGTAGTCAGGAAGGTGTCGCATTGCAGAAGGGAGTTTATCAAAGGCCACTACTGACATCTAACAGAAGAGTGACTTGAGAAACATTTCTGGATACAGATCTTCACAGCTGGATTTTAAAGTGGTTCTCTGCATTGGATTTACTGGCAGGGCTTAGAGGAAAGGAAATAGAGAGCTGAAGGCATTGCATTATTTAAATAATGCAATTGTTAGGAAAATACGTTCACTTTGAGCCCTTTGAAAGAAGGCTGCTAAACCCTGTCAAGTCTAACTAAGTTGTATGTGAGGGCAAAGATCTTTCTTAACTGTGGATGGGCCTAATTGCTTTAAAACTCAAGGAAACAGAGGTTCTCAAACTTGGGGGGGGCATCCAAGCCCCTGAAGGGCTTGTCCACGTTTCCCTGGGAGGTCTCAGTCCCAGAGTTTCTAATTCAGCCTGTCTCAGATGGGGCCTGAGAATGGGCATTTCTAAGCAAATGTCCCGGGGCCACTGATGTTCCTGACCCAGGTAGCACACTTTGAGATCTGAGAGCTCTGACAATGGAGCTCACCCGAAGCAGAAAAATTCCTGTGGAGCGGCTGCTGTCAGTGGCCTGGTATCACGTGTATGCCTGGGGGTGGGTGCCGTACCCCCGTGGCTTACCACTGCGGGACACGCTAGGTCCGCAGAGGAGGGAGGGGAGGACAGAGAACTAACCACCCAGAATGCAGCCCTTAGCAACTGCAGGTAGCCCAATGGTACACTAATACCCCAGGTTCCCTACCTCTTGGATGGGGTCATTCTGAGCTGTCCTGTTCCCAAGGCAGTCCTGGCCCCAGGGCTACCTGTCTCTGACATGCCAAGGACTGACATGGGAGCACTTATAAACTTTTATAGAAGATATACAAATGGCTAACAGACACAGGGAAGAATGTTCATCATCAGCTATCAGGGAAATTCAAATCAAAACCACACTGAGATATCACCTTACGCCAGTCAGAATGGCCAAAATTAACAAGTCAGGAAACAAGTGCTGGAGAGGCTATGGAGAAAGGAGAACCCTCTTACACTTTTGGTGGGAATGCAAGTTGGTGCAGCCACTTTGGAAAACAGTGTGGAGATTCCTTAAAAAATTAAAGATAGAGCTACCCAATGACCCTGCAATTGCACTACTGGGCATTTACCCCAAAGATACAGATGTAGTGAAAAGAAGGGCCATATGTACCCCAATGTTCATAGCAGCAATGGCCACAATCACTAAACTGTGGTAGGAGCCAAGGTGCCCTTCAATAGACGAATGGATAAAGAAGATGTGGTACATATATACAATGGAATATTACGCCTCCATCAGAAAGGATGAATATCCAACTTTTGTAGCAACATGGACTGGATTGGAGGAGATTATGCTGAGTGAAATGAGCCAAGTAGAGAAAGTCAAGTATCACATGGTTTTTACTTACTTGTACAACATAGGGAATAACATGAAGGACATTAGGAGAAGTAAAGGAAAAGTGAATTGGGGTAAATCAGAGAAGGAGATAAAGCGTGAGAGACTATGGACTCTGAAAAAAAAACTGAAGTTTTTGAGTGAGGGTGGGGGGATGGGAGAGCCTGGTGGTGGGTACTGAGGGCACGGATTGCGTGGGGCACTGTGTGTGAGGCATAAATAAGGAATATTGGAACACTAAAAAAAAATAAAATTTAAAAAAGAGATAAAAAGAAATTTTTATAGCAATGTAATACATTAATTTTATGGCTATTGAAGCTAATAACTTTTAAAATGGGGATTGTATCTTGTACGTCTTTGTTTCCATTTTTATTGGGCTCTACGAATATACCAATCTTTCAAGACTTGGCAGGACAAAAGAACTGTGTGCCACAGGTAGTTTGAAGCCTACAAGCAGTGGTAACTGAGCCCCCTTGGGATGGGACTGCCCAATTTTGCCACATCCTCCACTACTCCCCACCGTTTCCCCGAGGTGGTGCTCTCTGCCAGTGATGGTTGAGGAGCAGGGTGTTTTCCTCACCTTGGAGAAGTATTTCCTTTTATCCTAGTCTCTGTCAGAAATGAGAGCAGATGTATCAAGAGCACTGCACGTCCTGGGCCGAAGATGGGAGAACACGACATCGGCACGAAGAGTCCTCCGGTGGGGCGCCTAAGAACAAAGGCTCTCCCTGCCAACCTGGGCCTCTGACGGAGTTTGAGTTTGTTTCCTCGGAGCCTGGAGCTGAGACTTCAGCTTCCGCCTCCAAGGGACTATCAGGTCAGATAGGCAGCAGGTCCTCTGAGGGAGGCCACCGGGACTAAGCACAACCAAAACGGTGACAAAGTCCTTGGGGAGGCCGTGGGCTGTGTGGCTGACATCTGGCTCGTCTCACAGGACAGAACAGACCTGCCTGCTCAAGTCCCTTCTTGTCTGACAAGGACCTCAGATCTAGGGACAAGGATTCTTCTCTGAAGCCCGCTGTGTGGCCTTGGACCCACCCGAGGTCACCCGTGGCCCTCTTGGATCCAGTGTCGCCCCCCACACCATCACTCAGTGGTAAGAACAGTATCTTCACTCACTGGTACAAAGCAAGTGAGCGATTTTACATAAAGATTTTTCTTTTCTTTTCTTTTTTTTTAAAGATTTTATTTATTTATTTGACAGAGAGAAACACAGGGAGAGGGAACACAAGCAGAGGGACTGAGAGAGGGAGAAGCAGGCTTCCTGCTGCAGGAAGCCTAATGTGGGACTCGATCCCGGGTCTCCAGGATCATGACCTGAGCTGAAAGCAGTCGCTTAACCAACCGAGCCACCCAGGCGCCCCATACGTGAAGATTTTTCTATGAACTTTCTAAATGTTGGTTAGTAGCAGTAGTAGCAAGGTAAAAAAAAATACACACACACACACACACACACACACACACACACACACACACACTTCCAAATATCCCTTGTCCCTTCCATTACAGTTACCTTAAGAGATTATTTCATATTCTGGAGATGGCATTGTCGCCCAAAATACTTCCCTCTCAGAATCGTGCTGTAAAGGGGGAGGGCTAATGTTTTCCTTGGCTTCCCTTCATTGTCCTGTGCATTTTTATTATAAAGATACAGTTTTAAACCAAAACAAGGGGACAAGTCCTTCCCTCAGGATCCCACAAGCCTGCCCTAACACCGATTTTTCCCCAAAAGGTAGAGGCACCTACAATTTGGAGGTCATGGGTTCTTTGTTTTCAAATATTTATTTAAGTAATTTCTACCCTCAACGTGGGGCTCGAACCCATGACCCCGAGATCAAGAGTCACATGCTCCTCAGAGGGCACCAGCCAGGCGCCCCTTGGGGTCTTGGGTTCCTCCCACACTCCCTCATCAACGTGTCTGGGTGCTGGGGCTGTCTTTGTGACGTCCGTGTGGGGGGCCTGGGCCCGGGAGGACTTGCAGACCCTCTCCGGGGCATCGAGGTTATTTTCGACTTTGCCTGCTTGTTTATTTATCCAGCTGTTACTATTAACATGCCCGACCATATCCACATGCAGGCAGCATGAGTTGGTTTTTTTTTTTCCTTCTTTTTTCCTTCCTTCTGAAGGAAAGGTATGCTTTCCTTCAGATAAATAATCAGGAGAAAGAGGACCCCCGGGATCAAAGGATGGGGAGCTTTTGAAGGCTCAGGAGAAAATTAGCCTCAGGACTTTGTTGATTTGCCTCGTTGTCCAGAATTTAATCTCAGAACATCATCTTCCTGGCTTATCACTAACTTGTTTTAGCTCTAATGACTTGTTTCAAAATATCCAGCCTTCCCTCAAAGAGGGTAAATATGTTACCACAAAGAAGACAGAAAAATTATGCCAAAGTTCTTGACTCCCAAAAGGAAAGCTGGGTCCTGGGGAATGAGGCTGGGCTCCTGAGAGCTGGCGTTGGGGGCACACGCCCCAAGAGGCCATCCCCCACCCTGGGGTCCTCTTCTTGCTCACCAGCTCGGACTGCCCACTCCCTTCGCTACTGGCCACAGCCACCTTTCCCGCCACAAGGAGGGCTCCGACATGAAGACACTGGGCACAAAATCCTACTTCATTTTTGTTTCCATTTCCAGTAACACCCGGGGTCACCCCCAAATCAACATTAAAACGACAGAAGAACCCAGAAACGCTAGTCTTTCTTCAGTAAAAGCCTGGAAATTACATTTTATACAATTAAGAAGATAGCATTTTAAATATAATTCTATCAATTCAGCTAAATGCTCTTAAACTATAAGATCCGCTCCCTGAAACAAAGGAATACGTCTTTCTAATCAATATAATTACATTCTTAAATGAAATTTTTTGAGTACCCTTTCCAGGAGGCATGTCAATTGTTGCCAAATGCCTGATTAGGTTATTAATCTTCTTCCCTTCCTTAGCAATGCACTTCGAGAGGCTACTTTATATCAAGTTCACATTAATGAAACAATTAAGATAATTTAAGGTAATATGTCATTTTAAAAATATACGATTCCAGATCCCTGAAAGCATCTCGTAAAAAACCCAAGGATCTCATTGCAGAAATGGACCATCAAAATAGAATTATGTCTCACAGTATTTGAAGGACTCAGAGATTCTTCCAACTTAGGGTGTTTTTGCCATAGCCAGAGTTATTTAAACTAGTTCTATCTTTTATTTCTTTTTCCCCTGCGATTTCCTGGATTCCCAGGAACCTGAAGACTCTCCAAGAGAAGTGAGGAAATTAAATAAGAAAAGGTTTCGGGGATAAATACTGCTATAAACACAGCTACGTGCTTAGCATCAGATGGGGTGTACCTGGGGAGTAACTGGGACGCTCACTATACCAAAGAATCTTCTGGGGGATGGAAACATTTAGCACGTGACAAGGACTCATTCATACATTAAAAACAAACAAACAGACAAACAAACAAACCAATGATCAAGATTTTTGAGCTTTGCTGTTTGCACATTATACATTAATTTAAAAGGGCAGATACATAATAATTAAGAGAAAAACAGGACATGCTGGCACAAAGTCATTTGCCTGAGAAATAGGGTTGGAGACGTGGAGAGATGGGTGAGGCATAGTAGCCAAATTCTGTAATCAGGTCCAGCCACACAATCTGTGGGGCCTGGTGCCATGAAAAGACAGCCCTCTCGTCCAACAGTTGTTAAGAATTTCAAGAATGGCAACAGCCCAGAATTAAACTAAGTGTGGGTTCTTCTGAGCTCGGGGTCCCGTAGCCCCCGTGACATCCTTCCCTGTCTGTCATCTGTCCCTACGGCCAAGAAGAGACTGCTGGATCGTCAGTGTTCTTTTTTTCTCAACTATTTTAAATTTCAGCCTAATATAATTGCTCGCTGTCCCCGTTAAGTCATTGCTATTAAATGCAAATTCACCCCTGCATGCTGCCATCCCTCAAGTTTTCAAGGACTTGCAGGGCTCTTTCTATGCAAAGGCCAGGGAGGGTGGGGCAGGAGAATCTCATCTACCTCGGTGTTTCTAACTTGTGCTACTATCCTGGCTGCAAGACCCTCCTGGCGTCTCGGTTTTTCAGCCATAACACACTGCAGCTCCTGGCTTTGAGAAACAGGTCTCCGACATGCAGTTTTCTCTTAAACATCTCCAGAATCTTCCTGGGAACCACTGCTGATGTTTCTTTGCCAAAGAGTTGCTTTCACAGAGGGACAGTTGCCAACACCTATCTAGCACTTCCTTTTTTGACTGCTCAGTGAAGGGTAACCCGTGGGTCTGAGCAGAGGGCAAGTCTGAACAGGATCCTTGGCATTGAACAAGAGATTCCAACCTACCCTGAAGGCCCTATGACTCCATCTCTAGGCTGCAGTTGTTTAATATCCAGGCCCCCCTGTCCTCTCCATGGTCCCTGCAGATGGGCAGGCCAGGCAGCTGTGTCCCTTGGAACACACTGGTAGCAGAGCAATGGCCACTCTATTCCACAATGGCTGGACCCCACTAATTTGCTCTGCAGGTGGCCTTCATGAGTGCTGACATGGGGGCACAACTGCCTTAGTTTCCTTCTGTCGGGAGCCTACCAAGGACAAACTTGGACTTCACCCCTCTGGGAAGGGCTTAATGAGCAACTACTACAGGTCCTGGTCTAGGCAAGAGATGCTGCTCCCAGCCTCACTCGAGTGTATACTGCTACGTAAAAGATTTCTGGCTGCAGAAATTTTTGGAAATATTTTGATAATTTGGAATTTTACTCCCCCCCCCAAAGTCATGCATTATCTGCATGTGTCCTAACAAATTTTCTCGTGTTTTATTTTGTAGTGGAAGACACAACGGTTTTGCTTCTTTCTTCTGGTGACTATATGTAAGAGATTTGCATCTGAAACAATTTCACCTTGTAGGTGTTAATTGCACATATTCATCTGTGTTTGCTGTTCTGTTTTTATCTTTCAGAGGACTTTGGAGAAGGCAGGTAGCCTCAGGGATGGCCCTCGGGGGTCTGAAGAATTAAGGCCAGTCCAAGAAGGACCCATCAGAAAAAACCACTCAGATTTGACTCATGGAGTGCCTCCCACCTGCCTTCAGCGGCCAGCTCCAGGGCTGGAGACCCTTAACACAGTTCCTGTGTGTCAGGAACCCTACCTGGATCCTTCTGGGCCCCCAACCACCATGCTGGCCAACCCCATCTTCGCACATGGCCATCCCGCACACAGCACTGAATCGTACAGATAGAAATTAAATGTCAGCTCAAAAAAGAAGAAAACGCTTCTGCCTTTTTTTCATCTGACCATTTAGCCAAAGCAGCTAATAGGAATTATAAAACAATATAACAATTTAATAATTAGAATGAGGACACATGCGGTCCTCATTATAACAATGATTACTTTTCAGTAATATGAGGAAAAAATATGAATCTTAAAGTAATTCTCAATAATTAAATTAAGGTCAACCTTCCCCTAAAGAGCTGTGGCTTTGTTTGGGAGGGATTTAGGAGAAATCCTGATAATACAGTAAGAGGGATTCAGCTCAGCTCTGGGAGCCCATGCACTTTTCAAAAGGAACCAGGGTGGTACGTTTCATTCTTGTTTTGTTTTGAGAAAGAGAAAAACAACAGAGTTCCCAAATGTGTTAATTTTATTAAAACCCAGCTGCGGCCTAGCAGGTCAGACCCCTAAGCATTTTCCATTATCTTCTCTGTGTGCTAAGCTTTATGATTCTTTCACATTCTAGCAACAGTAGGGTCACTGGACCGGCCATTAATTCCTAGGCTCCATGAAGCTAAATTAGTTTAATTTAGCTGGAGCTTAAATTAGAAAATGTGCCCTGTTCTGCCCACTAAAGGGCAGCAGAGGTGGAGAAAATATTCCCTCCCTCGTGCTGGGCCCTACGATCTGTTCTTCCCCCAAGCAGTGGCCCACAGTTTTTTTCAAATGGAGAGGAGACTTCCCCCAACCTTGGCTCGGGCTACAGTCCCCCTGGACTCAGGTCACATCCTCCCCTTCCCTCCCTGCAGACCATAGCTCCATCCCAGGTGGCCCGACTCCCTGCCAGTGCGCCTTCGTGCCCACCAATCTGTTGCCTGCCTGAAACATGCCCTATTCTCTGAGCCGCCTACCTCCCTCTGGTCCACCAGTCCCAGCCCCACAGCTGCCTTCCCTGACCAGCCCTCCGAAAGCACCCCCTCACATCACCCCTCATCATGGCAAGACAGGCCCTAATCCTTGCCCGTGTTTTCTATTTTTTTCCATTATCCTCCCTCATTGATGGGTAGCCTCCATGAAATTCTTGCCTCCTCTGTCAAGGCTGTTCCCCCAGGGTGAGGACGGTGCCCCGTACAGAGAAGGTGCTCTGAGTACTAGAGAAAGGGGTTGCTGTAGGTGTGGAGGCCCCACAGCACAAGAGATGACGTGCTTCGTGCACAGAGGGGACTGTCTTCAGGGTCGGGGTCAGGACTCTGGGAGTGGGATTGTGAGTAGTGACCGAGCCCAGGAAAAAGGCAATGCTGTGAGAGAGATCTGCTTTAGGAGGAGCATGACAGAGGGCTGCCTAGGGGAGGGGAGGCAGGGAAGGGAATAGTCCTCTGGCCTGCCCTTCAGAGCTCTGGTCCTGATGTCCCTGCATCTTTGCCACGTGCCTACAAGATAGACCCTGCGATCATCCCCATTTCCCAGATGAGTTGTGGAGATGTTAAGGACACTCTAAGGTTGCAGCTCAAGCCATGGCTTATGTCTGACCTGGGTCCATGTGCCTGAAACTTCCTGCAGGACAGGGCAGGCCTGGGAGATGCTGTGGGAGGCTGGGTCTGGGGAGACACAGGCAGGTTACAACCAGGAATGGAGACAGAAGGCCATGAAAAGAGGGGTCCAGTAGAGCAGGGCACCCCGCTTGTAACCAGGACAAATGACCATATAACGGTGGGACCATGGAGCTGCCGTGAGTTTGGCGACAGGCCACACTCATGAAGGGAAGGGCCCTTCTGCCCAGTCTCCAAGCTGCTTGCTCAGGCTCTCTCTCTGGATCCTTCTTTGCTCTCCATCTAAGGCTCTGCGGCAGCTAGCTGCCTACCCAGCCCACACACCCTCCACCATGCAGTGACCCTGACATTTTCAAAAAATCTGGCTCTTCCCCAGCCCCCCAGCCCCACCAAGCAACAGACAGAGGACCCCGGGGGTATCTGATCTTCTGGAGGTGAGCCGGTTCCTGGAGGCAGAGCGCGGCCAAGAGCAGAGGTCTTCGTGGCCAGGGGCAGCCTGCCAAGTCACAAAGACTTTTCTGTATATATTCCAGACAGAGAAGGAAGAAATTTAGGTTTCTCCACCCTGACAAAGTACTTTGAGTTATTTGCAAAAAGTCTGGGAAATTCCAGAAGTCTGTTTTCAAAAGATGCCCATCTGGCTGCCTAGCATTTTGGGCATAACCCCTCATTCAAGTACGGAAGAGGGTGTGTTCTGAAATTGCCAGGCCCCGTGCTCAGCTCCCTGGGTGGAAAGAGCTGGAGAGGGAGAGACTGAGATCCAAAATTCCTCTGCCCATCTGTCGTCCCTCACGTTGCCCATAGGCTCCCCTGGCCTGGTGCAGGACCCAGGCGCCCCAAGTCGTCTGCCCCAACCCAGCACCTGGCTCAAGGGGTCACCTGGCAGAGTGCCGGTGTCTGTTTTATGTTACTCTACTTCTTCTCAACTTTGTCAGCTCCCCTCCCTCTCCACCCCTATAATGTGCCTTGGCCCCTGCACGTAAACTCTGAGATCAAATTGAAATTCCAATGCACGGACGTAAATTGTCCATGTGATTTGAGGAAAGTGGGACGAGGCCCTGGCTGGTTATTTTTCCTGGACTCTCAGACGGGTCTGTTCACATTCTGGGAGGTACTGGTTTGTATAATTAGGCTGTTGTTCTTGGATGAGCCCATACGCTGCTCCCGTGTGGAGGGAAAATCACACAGGACCACGGGTGGGGGGAATGGGTGCCTGGATTAAGTGAATTTGTCTACCATACCTAGGAACTATTTATAAAGATATAGTAGGGAATTTGTAAAATATACAAGTGCATGAAAAACTGAAACTTAAATCCTTTCCTCCCAAATAATGTGGATGAAAACCATGGGTAATATTGAATATTTAAGAAGACGGCTACGGTAGGTCATTTTAAACATGTAATTATAACATCACTCCAAGAGTTTTATAATGTTAGGGTAATTACTCTATTCCTAAAACTTTATTTTGTTCTTTGATGAAATAATTTTTATTTAAAACATTTGAAATCCAGAAAAGTTAGAATAGTAATAAAACAAACACACGAACCCACAACTGTACTCTGACAGCTGTTAATACTTATTTGTATTGCTCCAAATATATATTTTTTTAATGAAAGAAATGGAATTTCAGGATCAAGGAAATCTTATACCACTTATTCCTTACCTTGGACTCCCTCTCACAGACAACCTCTGCCATGAACTTCAAACTCTTTCCAACCAAATATCTATGTATGAAATGTATATGCACACACACAAAATAATGTAGAGCAAGGGAGAACCAATTTTTCCTGTAAATGGCGAGCTAATAAAGATTTTCGGCTCAGCGGACCATATGTCTCCACCATAGCTCCTCATCTCTGGCAGTGTGAAAGCAATCACAGGCAATCTGTAAACAAATGGGCGTGGATGTGTGCCAATAAAACTTTATTTACAAAAACAGGCAGTGGGTGGGTACTTTGCCAACTCCGGTTATACGGTATTATGCTGTGTGTATATTTAAATATATATCAATGGAGCTGTAGTTCATTCATTTTAACTGCAAATTAGAATTCTGTCATACACAATGTTTGGGGTTTTTTAGCCAGTCTTCTACCGATTAGCACTTAGATTTCCACTGATGTTTTTTTTAAAGGCCCTCCGTACCATCAAACTGGCAGGCCGGATCTGACGGCCTAGCTGGAACTCAGCTCCACGACTCTGTTCAGCGTGAATTCAGGTTTCAGAGGGTGTGGTAGTAACGTGATTAGCCCACGCTCTCCTGTGAACATCACTGCACAGTGCCCACAGGATTTTGGCAAGAACTAAAACTGCTGCCTTTTAAGTATCCTTACACTGTTCGTCCCCTTTTTCCATTTGTCTTGGGGACTTGGGAGAGTGCTTGCCCCAGAGAGGGTCCTAGAAGAAAATAGTGTCGCACCCTCAGACCCCGGGGGGGGGGGGGCAGGCCAGAGCTGTGGCCTGAGGCCAGATCCTAAACAAGGAATATGGGCTGGGCGGGCACCCCACCCGGTTGCCGGAACCACAGGGGAGCGGGACCACAGCTGCCAGATCTCCCCACTCTTCAAGAGAAGTTGTGCATCTGGGTTTCGAGTGCAACCAGTCCAGTGGCATGAAGAAGGGGGGGGGAGGGACCACCGTGGCAGGTCATGGAATGGATCTGGCCCCAAGAGCAAGGACAAGGAATCCCCTCATGGAAGCAGAGAAAAGCCTTCTTGCGGAGAGCTTAGAAACCCTTGGCTCTGATCTGGCGCCTCCCTGTGTCCACCTGAGCTAAGCCTTGCAGCCTCCTGGGCTGAGCCTGCAGGTTCCAGCCCGGTGAAGTGGGGACTGAGGATCTGCGTGGTGCTGGCCTATCTACAAAGCTGGGGTGCTTTGGGAGAAGCAGAAAGGAAGATGTTATTATCATTACCCTACAAAACCTCTGAAACGTGATATAAGAAGCAGTTCTTTTCTCCAACAAAGCCCCATCTGCTTTGTTTTAGGGCGTGTGCTTGTTAGCTCGGGCCACACCATCTGCTGATAGGATCCGGATTCCTCTGCTAATTCTGCCGGGCCACATCCCTGGAGCTTGCTGAGTGCAGGATCTATTGTGGAGCCAAGAAAGAGTCTCCTTAGTTAGCTTTCTTGCGAGATGTTTATTAGAGCGAGTCCTGCCCTTTCCCCAACCTCCAATAAATTATGTTCTCTCCTCTCCCCATCCTTCTCCTCAACTTGGAGAAAATACTTTTGCAATAATTTCCCATCGTTTCTCCTTCCTCATTTTTAATTTCATTAGGGTCTCAGCCAGCTGTGCAGCCCAGGCATCTTCCCAGCTCCTTCTGAGCATCCTTTTACATATTTCCTCTAAGATCCAAAGAAACAAAACAAAACAAAAAATCCTCTTATAACATGCCAGGCTTCCCAGCAGACCAGAGAGGGTGCCTCCCTGTGGGGCTCTCTGGCCACCGCGCCTTCTGGAAGATCACGTGCAGAGAGCCTGAAACATCTCCCTTCGTTCTGCGCTGACCAGAACCACTTCTCCCATGGAGCCTGGACACGTGGTCCAAGTCACAGGGTCAGTCGATCTTCAGGAACATTCAGGATAATGACAACCTAATGCAAAGGAAATCGAAAGTTGGCACATGCCACAGGTCAACCAAACATCCTTTTCCATTGCTTACCACCTCCTTCTGGAACCTGCCCCGCCTCCCTGCCAGCCCTCCACGGCTGCCCTTCTCGGCGTCCCCATGGGCTGGCTGGGCAGAGCAAGATGGAAAGCAAATGTGTGGCTGAAATAATTGTCATTTTCATCCCAGTGTCTAAACTCACCCAGGAGGGATTACCTCCCAGAGACAGCCGGGCTCTGACCCAGGGAGACAGGTGGGACACATGTGCTGACCCTCCTTCCTCTGAGTTCTGCTGCTTCATCTCCAAGGTAGGGTAACTCATGGGACAGGGTTTGGTTCCAAGTCTGCGAGATGATAGTGGGAACTTCCTCCATGTGCAGGGCCCTCCTGTGTCCCAGTGAAGGAGAGTGGACAGCAGAGACCTCAGCACTTAGATTTCCAGGCTGATGAGGGGCACAGGGATTGCATGATCCTGGGTGGGACTCTGCTTGGGCACTGGCTGGCTGGCCTTGGGCAAGGAACTCACGGGACCTCTTGAATCTTTAGGTTCCCAGCGGTGGAAAGGGACTCCTAGTCACGTCCACCTGGGAGGGTGGCTGGGGAGCCGCCACTGACCCAGCCACGAAAGAATGAAAGGATGGGTGAGACCGAATGCCACGGCTGGGTAGCACCAGCCCCAGGCAGAGTGGCAGCCATGGATCCCTGAGTCCACAATGCGGATGGCTCTCCTGGGTACCCAGCAGCTGGACAGACACCCCAAAGCAGGGCTGCTGAGGCTTGGATGTTTGCAGAGCCCATCTCATGCAAGTCGCCGGGCGCCTTGGTGAAGGACTCCTTCTTGCTCTCAAGGAGCGTGTGCTGAGCTGGCGAGGCCATAAGACCTGCCCTGCCCAAGGCCAACACTCAGTGTGCTGTCAGGAACCACAGATGCTGGGGGAGTGGTGGGAGGAAAGGGTTCTGGGCTCTCTCTCGCCCGTCGGCTTTCTGTGGCTCCCCACTACCTGCAGCATGAGGCCCAATTGTCCAGGACCAGACCTGCCCTCTGCTCTGCACAAAGCTGGGTACGTAGTGGGCAGAAAGGTTGGATAAATGGCTTCCTCTGGTTGGCTCTCCAGGTGCCCCATTAACTCAGAGCCCCCAATGACGCTTTTGCTCTGCTGACCTTACTCAGAACACCCCTCCACACCCGCCCAGGACCCTCCCTGCCTCCGCTGTTCTGGACCAACCCCACGTTGGTCAGCTCCTCTATTTAGGATGGACTACAGTCTGCACGTGCACGACCCCAGGTCCCCAAACACGGGCATCCCCCCGCCCAGAGTGGAGGCCTGCTCACGCCTTCGGCAGCTCCCACTCCAGCTGCAGCCTCCGAATTCTTGTCTAGGATTCCCTTCTTTACGTTTTCCTCTTGGGGCATCTTTCCCGGGGGCTTTTGTAAATGGGACTCGAATTTCTACCGTCCTTTTCTTCACGTTCTCACTTTCTGTCCTACATTTGTCCACGAGATTCCCCCCTCTTCTGTTAGTTCCCCATCTCTGGTCCTGCAACACCCTGACCCCACAGGAGCCACACACCCAGGTCAACCACCTTCGGGAGCCCTGGCGATTCACAGGAGCACGGGATGGAGTGTGTGCCTTCCGAAAAACAGAAACCAGCGGGATCCAGGGCTACAAGGACAGCCGACGTCGGAGCCGTGAGACAAGTAGGCTGTGTAGATGAGTTCATGGCTGACCTTGGGCTTGGCCTTGGAAGCCATCTGTAGAGCATTTGATGGGAAAAGAATAGACAGTCTTTGAAACCTTCAGACAAGAGGCGCCGCCTAAATCCTACATGACTTTTATTCTTAAATGTTTAATTGTACCTCCTTCTGGGATAATACGGCCAATTTCTGAAATAGAGCCATAGCAGTAAATTTCCTGTAAGAATTTACTACCAGACTAATAGTTTTGTAGTACAGCTATTATTGTTTTAACAAGAAAAAAAAAAAAAAACATTTGAAGAGACTGCACACAATATACGTATGTGCCGGGGTGAGCTCACGGAGGCGGGCAGCCAACGGAACGTGTGAGCCGAGAAAGCAGCAAGCAGGGCTCAGGATGGCAGGGTCACGTTGCTCTCCCTGGGAGGATGGACGCACACTTGGTTGAGGACCAATCCCGGCCCCCTGGCCCTCACGAGCACTTCTCAACTTTGAGATCTTGAGAGCTACCTGAAATAAGAAATTTCTTGTGAGCGTAAAGCCTAGCCTGTGGTCCTCTGGGAAATTGTACCTGCCTTTGGGCTCACTGCTAGACCAGGACATTGGTGTGTGACATACTTGTGGTGTTGCCCCCTCTGGCGGGCAGACCTGGGCTAGGGTTTCTAGAAGCAGGCTGGTGACCGGCTGTGGAGTCCGAGCTCACACTGCTCCTTGGATGACTTGTGGGACGCCTCTGAACAACCATCATACTAACAAAACATCTTGAAAATTCCACGACCCAGCTGGCCAGCAAAAAGCACAGGAGGCACCTTGAAAGCGTATCGCTAAGTGAAAGAAGCCTGAAAGGGCTGCCCGCGGGATGATGCCAACCACATGACCTTCTATAGAAAACGCAAACATGTAGAGACAGTAAAAAGCTCAGTGGTTGCCTGGGGTTTAGGGCAGGTGCCTTGGCTCGCCTGAACCCAAACTCCAGCACTAAATGGGATATAGGACATGCTACTCAGTGGCCGTCTGTCTCACCTGTGCACGGGCAGCTCGGGAAACACAGGTCCTCGTATTCCTGCCCCAGCCCCACCCCTAGCCTCCGAGCCTCAAGCCCCATCCCAGTGTTGTTGGATAGACAAGAAAAATTGTGAATGTTTGCAACTTGCCATCCGTCAGTCTGTCGTTCTGTGGGGTGGCCATGCCCCAGCCCCCTCATCTGGGACGACTCTTTGTATATTAGCACCAGGGCCTTGAACAATTATGTTAAGCATCTTAAAAATTCCACCATGATTTGCTGCTCTGTGAATATACGTGATTCCTGGTACTTGCAT
>PITA01016332.1:31770-47064 GCA_004023965.1 Spilogale gracilis
GGGGGGGGAGGAGCACATGGGAGCCTTCTAGATCATGGAAGTGGTCTTCGTTTCCATCTGAGTTGATGCGGCAGACTGAATAATAACTCCACCCCCCACACAAAGATGTCAACTGTCTTAATCCTTGAAACCCATAAATATGCTGCTTTATGTGGCAAAGGGGACTTTGCAGCCGGGATGGATCTTGAAGTGGGGAAGACTCTCCTGGGTTACTGGCTGGGCCCAAGGTCATCATCAGAGAGGCAAGACGGTCAGAGACAGAAAAGAGATGGAGACCTAGAGGGTGGGGCCATGAGCCAAGACTGCGGGGGCCCCAGGAGCCCAAAAAGGCAAAGAGATAGATTCTTTCCTAAAAACTTCTGGCCTCCAGAACAGCAAAATAATAAATGTGGGTTGTTTTAAGCTACTAGTTGTCGTGACTTTTTACATCGGCATTAGGAAAGTAATACAGCATGTCCGTCGGTGGTAAGTCATCGCCATACGCACTCAGGATTTGTCCAGCTTGTGGTACGTCAGGTCAGATCTCCTCCATAGTGCGACTGGTATTTGGGGGCAAGTTATTCTTTGTTGTAGGAGGCTGTCTTATGCATGGTAGGGTGTTGAGCCGACATCCACTGGACCCCAATAGTGTCCTCCCATTGCAGACGTTACACCCAAAATGACCCCAGATGTTGCCAAGCGTCCCCTAGAGCACAGAACCACCCTTGGTTGGGAATCACTGAGTATTATCGCTCAATAGTAAAAAAAAAAAAAAAAAAAATCACTCTACCTCCTGTAAAAGAAAGCCAGCCTTCATCCTGAGCTAACACAGTGGGACCACTCACTTGAGTCAAGGCACAGATGAGACTTTTCCTTTAGAGGAAAGCTTTGACAGAGGTGATCAGAGGAGGTTCCCCCAAACAGCTGGTTTTCTTATGGCTGGGGGTGGGGGCAGACAGTGGCATTGGGCAGGGCATAACCTGCCAGCCTCTAGAGGGACCCAGGTGCCCGGGTCGTGGAGTTCCCCCTTTTGCCCTGAGTCCCTTCTGTCCTTTCTGATGCATTAAGTGGCATCTTCTGAGTGAGACGGAAACCTGCCTAGGGGCTGCCACAAGGAGCCCTTTGGAGAGGGGCTGATGAGGCTGGGTGCCATGTGAGGTGCATGGGGGTGGGGATTGAGGCTCCCCAGTTGGCAGTGTGGGGGGAGAGCGCTGGGTGGCTGATTAGTTGGAAGGAAAACAGGACTGAGAAGGGACAGCTTTCATAAACAAGGAGTCTCTGCCTGGCAATTTCCCTCTTACCCCCAACCTTGAACTAATTTTCAGGAAATCTTTCTTCCCTGATTACCTAATTGCTGCTAAGTGACATTTGAAGAGCTCAAGGAGGCCCAGGAGCTGGGGGGCTGGCCCTGCCAGGGCCACCTCCTTGTTGGAGAGAGTGGCCCCCAGGTCCTGGGGGCAAGGAGGGGGGCTGGGCTCCTCCGCACCTATGCAAGGCCCCTGCTGCATTCCCACTTGACAGGGGTCAGTGGGGTCACCTGGGAATCGGGGAAGCAGACACTGAGAGCCTGGAAAACAAAAGACAGACCCCAGCTTGACGCTTAGGGCAGCAGCTCTTGTAAACAGAGACCAGCAGTTTCTAGATGTTCTGGCTGTTTCCTGAAAAGCAGCTCAGGGTGGCACTAGGTTCCTTTCTCGGGCTGCCCAGATCAGTGCTGTGGGCGGCCTCAGCTCTCCCTTGTCTGGAGGGCACCATTTTCCAGGGATATGGATGTGAGCAAAGTGGGGAGGAGCGGGGCTATGCCCCCAGGTCTTCCCTGAATTCAGGAGATCCCACACCTCCCTTCCTTTTGGGGGGGTGTCCTCACACACCTCAGAAACTCTATAAGATGCTGCAAGAAAACCATGACCTCTCACCCTTGTTCCCAGAAGGGCACTATGGTCCTAAGCTCTAATGGTGAAATAAAATACTGCACCCTTTCAAAGGGGCCCCAAGAACAGGGAGCTTCGGGGGGGGGGGGTGGGGTCAGACTTTTGCAGGGTGTGTCCGCAGCAGCTGGCGGCTCGCTGGTGTTTACCAGGGAGGCCGTCTCTCTCTCTCCTCTTTCCGGGCTGAGATTAAATGTACCGAACAGCCCAGCTGTTCAGAAGGCTTTTTGCAAGGTATCTAACAGACCGTGGTCACTGTCCAGCTTAGCGGAATCAGGAAAAAACAAAACAGACCCTTGCACTTACAGTGCCAACCCTTGGTAACCCAGCATGGAATTTTGTGATCCCTGCCTCTTGCCCAGGGACCCGCTCGAGGCCCAACTGGACTTCTGGGCACCATTTGTTCCCATGGGAGAGTCCCGGCGTCATCCTAGCAGCTAAGGGTATCCCAAGCTGCCCGCCTGGGTCCTGTCTGGGAGAAGGAGAGGGAAGAACTTTGTTCTATCCTAATGTTTATTACTCAGACATCTTGGATTATTAAATGCTAAGCTATATGAAAATTCAGAGGCAGCTCTTTTGGGGATCCAAGAATGTGAGGTTTGGGCAAGGAGCCTCCCTTGGGTTTGGCATGGGCTTCTGTGACGTTAGTCCTACACGGTGGGTTTTCCTCTGCCTGCTGCCTTTGATGGTTTTCCCAAACCACTCGATTCAGAAACCAAGAGGTCACACTGCCAGGTGCTGTGCCTTCAGATTTTTGCAAAGAGGGCTCCCAAATTGGCCATTCGGGGGGTGGTGTCCAGCCTGTGCAGAGAAATGGGGGCGGAGTGAAGGGTGGCTGAGAAGCAGCCAGCCTCCTACTTGTGGCAGATGTGTCCTGGAGCAGGTCACTGCCCTTCTGTGTTTTGTTTTCTCCCCTGTCAGGTGGGGGTGATGGTTTACCCCCCCTCAGGGGTCCTCATCTTTGGTGCTAGAGTGACTGGGGGCCATTCCGAGTTGGGGGTATCGACCCCCGCGAGGCCAGGGGCATTCCCACCCCAGTTGTGACAACCCAACCTGTGTCTGGACTTTGCCACATACCTCTGCCCTATCTTAAAGGGCCACCACAAGGATTCAGAAAGTCAATATGCACAGAGTCCCCTGGGCAGCATCTTGCGTGGGAAGGGCAGGCTTCAAACCTGCCCTTGGAATTGGGCATGGAGGATACTGGGGAGCCGGGCCCCACACTCCTCTGGCTCCATGGGGCGAGCTTCTCCTCTTCTCCGGGCTGCCCAGGCATCCTGCCCTGGCCGCCCTCTGGGCTTTGTGTCGTGTCCAGCGAGGACGGGTCATGACACAAGGCCCTCTGCCATTGTCCCTGGGTCCCCACTGCCACGCCATCTCTCCTAGGCAGGAACTAGGTTTTGAGTGGGGCTTTGAGCGTAGCCTATCTTCTCTCACTTTGCTCATTTACACCCAGGACACACAATGCTGTTCCTGAAGTCCTCACTGGCTTCCTGAGGGGAGCGAACGGTGTTCTCCCAGATGACGGGGTGGCAGAAACACCCAGTCTCCTCAACAGGCCTTCGCAATAATGGTTACTCAGAAACAAGGTTCTCCCAAATCGGAAAGGCCAAAGCATTTTCTGCTGGCCTTTGGAAGAGCTGACATGGTGACCTTGGTGGCAATAGGTCCCGAGAGGACCCTGACTGGAAGGGTCTAAGACGGCAGGTAGAGATGGGCCTCAGGGGGGAGGTGAGAGAGGCAGGGTGGTAGTGGGGGGGGGGGGGAGTGGAAAGAAGGCTTCTCAGCTGGGCCAGCGGGTCTTCTCATGGGGTCACGAGGCACCACCCGTGCGTTCCATAAATGCCCTTGGTAGGGAAAGGCTTTTGTGGGCCTTTCTGGAAGAGAGTAGCAGCATTCGGCATCCCCTTGGCAGTGCAAGCTGCCATTGAACCATGAGGCCCCAGACGGAGCCACAGCCCGTGATGCCCATCCTCTCCTGCTCGCGGCGGTGGAGGGGCCCGGGGCAGAGCCCACAGCAGCTGGGGTGGCTCTGGCCCTGGGCCTGGGCCTCAGCCAGGGGCCCTCGATCTGGGCAACAGTGAATATGCACCTGATTTCTCCACAACAGGGAGAAATCAGTCGTGACAAGACACACACTTTGAGGCGTCAATTGCCCATCATAATTTCAAAGCGAATAAATGAACCGGGGGTAATAAAGTGACATTGGGGAAGGTAGCGGGTCCTTAATGAGTATGACCTGCACGCTTATCTCAGTTGGCCTGCTGTGGTCACCAGAGCCCGAACATTGGGATGGATGTAAATAAACATTAATCAGCTTCTCCAGGGGCAGTTTATTTGCTGAGCCAACATGAATTCTCTTGGCAATTTTTTCCAGATCGCTCTTGTCGGAGACTCTCCTGACCTCTCAAACAACTGCCTTTAAATCGGCTTCGAAGATCTCTCGCTCTCGCTCTCGAACTCTTGTTCATAATAACCCCATTAAAACAGTTTGAAAATAAAAGCAGAATTGTTGGCCACTTTTAAAAATAATGACTATATCTCAACAGTAAGGGATCGATTTTATGGGGAGAAGCAGAGAAGACCCTTAAACATTTCATAAAGACACCATATAGGGTTTAGAACCCCTAAAGTCCTTCCTTCCTTCTTGGATTCATTCTATAATTATCACCACTCAATTTTAGGACCTTCTCATTCCTAACTCATGGCATGGCTAATGGGCTTGTTTCTCACAAAGTGCAAAGATATTGCACCCATTGATTACTTCCCGCCAGGAACGCCGGGGCCTCTCTGTATATGTGTGACCTCAAAAGGCTCTGCCTGCTGCTTGCAAACATTCCATGCTGGCCAAATCCAGACTCTGTGCACCTGGGAAGTCAACGTGCCTGCCTTCCGAGCCTGCCCCCTCGCCACGCACCATGCCTGGTCAAAGGTAGAGGTCATTCACCCACCACACACATTTTTGGTTGTGTGCATGAATGAACTTCCCAGACTACCACTTTTCAAGCCCATCATGGAGCACAAAACATACTACGGTTCAAGTTACAAACATGTGTCAAGGAAACCCAATCAAGATCTAGACAATGGGTTGTCGGGTGGGCTCCTTGGATGAATGTAATTCCATTTTCCTCTTCTGAGTAGGGGTGCACTTCCATCTCTGTCTTGTTTTGTCTTAGGCCCATCCCTTTCAAAGATACAGCACCCCAAGACCACAAAGATCCTGAGGCTCAGAAGCCTTCCCCCTGGAACATGGGTGCCAGATGGGCTCACTGGAGTGAGGGGCAAAGTGAGGAAGCCAGAGCTCTGTTCCCATTCCTTTTTTTCCAGCTTGCAGCCCTGAAGCACCCACTCATTGTTTCTTGTTGACAGTGAAAAACTGTGACCTTTTTGGTTCTATATTTATTGACAGCAAAGGGATGGATCTGCCTAAACAGAAAATAAGACTTTCTGAGAATATTCTATGCCATTCGAGAGAGGGGAAGCTAGAGAGCCATTTTGCAATCTGCAAAGCCAGGAACCAGCTTCTGTCACCGTATATCTCTCACTCATTCATGGAGTAAACACTCTCAGTGCCATAATGTCCCTGACTCTAAACTACCCGTGTTCTCACCAAGCTGTATCCCAGGATTCCTGAAAAAAAAAACAAAAAAAACCCCTACCTTTCTAGGTTGTTTTCTAAGCCAACTGTTTAAGATTAAAATTGCATCCCCCAAAATGTGTCCAGTGGAGCTTTCAGTCTTGTTCTGGGAGGCATGATAAGTATACCCCTAAAGTTGAGGACAAGGATCTTTCCTGGCAAGACTCCCATATGCCAAAAAGCAAATGAATACTGTGGGAGGAGAGAGAGGTTCAACACACTGCTCACTCATTCTTATTTAAAGAACACGTGAGAGAACCTCAGTACAACATTCAATGAATAAAAACATACTTACATATGTACTATGATCAAAAACAGACAATAGAGTTGAGAAGGAAAAAGTGAGCCACAGAGCCAAGATGAGGGCAAAGGAGGGGGGATCAAGAGAAGAAAAGGAGAGTCAAACACAGGTGCATGGAGGAGAAGGCTGGGGACACCACAAGGACAGAGGCCATGTCTTGCTACTCCTTGCAACCTCAGGAGGCAGTACAGTACCTAGTATACAGCAGGCACTCGATAATGGCTTGGGCATTGGACAAGAGCCAGAAAGACTTGGACTGTCATGGAAAAATCCTCCCTCATTTTGGGGTTTGAGAGAACTCAGCTCAACTCAACTTTACTGAATCCAATTCTCATCTCTCCTTTCTTTCCTTCTCATGTTGGAGAGAAGATACTATTTGTCCACTTTGCTCTGTCCTCTAGTCTGAACAGCTGGAAAATGATATAGCATTACTCAGTGACATATTCCACAGTCTTGACCTCTCAAATCAGACATTTTCCCATCTCCGACATCTCGAAATATCATTTCTGGACCTGAGCAAATGTGTTCTGATTGCTTTTCCTGTATCCACACTTGCCCCCAACCCTCAGTTTTCCATGCGGCTCCAGGGAGACATCACAACCATTAACCAAATTCTGTCCTTCCCTGCTTGAAATCCACTGATTTCTCCAAACTTAGACTAAAAACCCAGTCCCTACCTCACCTTCACACCCAGCACTTCCTTCCTGCTTCCTCAATCTGACTTCCTCACACTCACCCCAGGACCTTTGCATGTGCTATTCTGTCCCCTAGCACACTGCTTTTCTGCATGTGGCCAACCTCTTACTATTGAAAGAAGCCCTCCCTGTACCCCTCCTTGCTTAAAGGAGTCCTTCTCAATTAATCTCTACCCTATTTTGCTTCATTCACAGGCTTTATCATCTATAATTATGTTTACTTATTGGTTTACTTGTGATAATCCTATGCCCCAACAAAATGTAACCTCCTTGAGAGAAGGGCGTTTTTGCCTTGTTCATGCTGTATTCCCAACAGCAGGCACAGTTCATGAAAGATAGCAGGTCCTTAAGAAACATCTGTCAAAGAAAGGTAGCTTCTTTTTAATCTACCTCTGTGGGCAGGTTTTGAGGGCCAAGGGGGATAAGATATGGGAGTGCTTCTGAGCTGTACAGATGCAAGTTGTTAGAGTAGAAGGAAAAATGATGCTGTGTGCATTACCAGCAGCGGGAGCGGAGGAAGAAGTGACTGAGAAGCCCCAGTGGACCTGGCCCAGAGTGGGTCCATTAGTGACTCAGTGAGGATCTCAGTAGGATGACATATTTTATAGTCTATCTACATGGCTGAGCTAATCCTTGCTGATAGGAGATAAGGGGATCATGAGGAGAGATTAGCCTTGGTCTGGATCATCCTCCCTGGGACACCCAGAGCACAGATGGTTTGACTCCCCATTCTCAGCAGAAGACAAATTCCCCACCTCCCAGGAGCTTCCCAGCTTGAATGGCAAGAGGCCAATCCCTTGAGCCCCAGGTTCCCCTGCTGGGAGCTGTGTTTGCTAAGTAACACCAGCACAGCGGTGCCAACTGACAGGTCTGCACCCTCTGCCAGGCAGGCCTCCAGGCTTCATTCCTCCTGGGATCTTCCCAGCAACCACACAGAGCTGCATGTCTACATTGCAGCCATTTACAGATGTGAAAACTGAAGCTCGGAAAGGAAGCAGGTCTTGCTCAGGTCCCCTGAGTCAGCAAGTGGCAGGGCGTGGACCTAACTTGAGTCCGTTTTCTTCTGGTGCCATGGCATGGGCCAGCCACCCACAAGCTTGATCTTTGATTTTGTTTTTTTTGGAGGGGGGTCCTGTAGGGAACGAAGGCAGGTAAATCTGCCAGTAGAGAACAACATCTTAAGTCAGCAAATTTGAGGAGAACCCAGGAGACAAGCCCCTCTTCCTGGGGTCCCAAGCCAGGACCTCTTGGTTCCCCCTTCCCTGAAAGGAAAGCCAGGTGGAAGCCTCTGGAAGCGACTCCCTCACAGTCCTGGCCTGAGCATGGGCGAGGAGAGCAGGGAACTTTGACTGGAGAGACCCCCCCCCCCCCACCCCGCCCCGGCTCTCGCTGACCAGCTGGCCACTCAGACTGCGGCCGCCTGCAGTTCCTCGCTCGGCCGCGTGGCTGCGCTGTTGGGCAGCGAGTGAGCCTTGAGCGTAGGCGGCAGCGGCAGCAGCCGGGCTGAGGGCAGCGTTGGCCTCTTCGGGCTGAGCACCCCCACCCGGTCCCGGGGCCCGGTCCGGAAGCGGGGACCATGAGGCCCCGTCCGGGTGGCTTGGCCTGGGCCGGGCAGGGAGGGAGCCCCCTGAGACTCCGGCGCCCTGATTGCGGCCAGGTCCCTGGGGTCTGGCTGGGACTGGGAACAGCAAGGCCTAGGGAGGTGGGCGTGGGGGTCCCAGGTCTCCCGGGAAGGGGTGGATCAGAGGGGCATCGGGGCCCATGGAGCTGAGTCGGGCACCGAGCAGCCTGTTGCAGAGGGGACGCCGGTGACCACCTGGCCCGGGTGCGGGGCTGTCGGGAGGACAGCGAGGCCCCCCGCCCACGGGCACCGAGATAGACACCCTGCTGCTCTCTGACAGCCGCCAAGGTCACCGTGAGCAGGCAGGGTGCTGGGTGAAACCCGACTCTGGGCCTGGACAGTGACACAAGCTCACTTTCCAGCCTCTCCTTTCCAGGAGAGGGTGTGTGTTTGTGTGTGTGTGTGTGTGAGAGAGAGAGAGAGAGAGAGAGAGAGACAGACAGATAGACAGACCAGCTGCAGAGAGGACAGCAGGCTAGGTCCTCCAATTGCAGGGAGAATGGACAAGAGCTTGGAAGGGGGGCGGGGAGAGACTGTGCCCCACCTGTGCAGTCTCAGGCCTGCAGGGGTTAAAGGACCGAGTCATTCCTGCTGCAAGTGAAGAGCAATAAACCAGGATTTTTCCACCACAGAGAGAGACAGAGAGATTGATTTTCTGCCTCCGTGAGAAGCCACACTAGCACACGCACGCACACACACATGCACACATGTGTTCTGTGAGCGGGAAAGACAGCAACAGAGGTTTCCGGCTCACCGCCTGGAACGTTCTGGAGAGGGAGTGTGTGTATGTGTTTTTCTAACACGGTGTGTTTCTTGGCTGCGGCAGAGGAGACGTTTCCAAGAGGGAAGGAAGGAGAGAGCAAGAGGGAGAGAGGGAGGACATTTTCTGCCTCCACACATACACAAACATTCATCATTTTCTGCAAACTGAGAAATCATATCTGCTTCTCAGGTACTGCACACTTAGTGACAGAACGGGAGGCATGTTTGCCTCACAGGGGGGCCCGCTAGACACCCGCTGAGCCTACGTGTGTGCACGCGAGGGACAGACGGATGGACAGATGGAGAGAGAGACACACACAAAGATACCTCAGTTCAAAATACTTCAATTTAAAAATGCCTCCCCCCAAAGAAACACAGAGACAGAATATGAGAAAGATAAAGACAGAGAGAAGGACAGAGGAGAGAAAGTGGGAGAGTGATAGACAGGAAGAGAGAGGATTTTCTTCTCTAGCTGGAAAAACAGCACATGCATTTTTCTGTTTGCAGAGAGACAAATCAACGGAGAGAGACATTTTCGGCTTGTAACCACACACTCGTGGGCACGCACACTCTTTTTCCTTCCCAGCGTGTATTTGTTATATCTGGCATGTGCTTTCTTGGGGAGAGGGGAGTGATGTTGCCCAGCAATGAAAAGCTGCAGGGAGAGACTTTTCAGAGAGGGAAAGAGAAGGTTCTCTGCCCGGAGACACACATTTGTGTGAGCCGAGAATTACAAAGTGCTGGTGTTTCGGCAATGCCTACTTAGTGAGAAAACCAGATATTCTGCGTGTGTGTGTGTGTGTGTGTGTGTGTGTGTGTGAGAGAGAGAGAGAGAGAGAGATACACCTTTTGTTATATAGAAAAAGATACATACATGCATATATACTTTTTTGCCTGCCACAAGAGACATTCTAATAAATCGAGGGTCCCCCTCCCCACAGTGTGCTGTGGAGAAGGTGAACATGTGTGTTTTATCTGGTGTGGTCCTCATGGGGGAGGGTGCACTTTTGCCCAGTGATTTTTTTAAAAAGTGACTGTGTTTGAGTGAAAATACAGAATTTTATTTTGCCGGAAGAGAAGCACATGTAGCATTTTCTGTAAGCCGAGAAATGTGTTTGTTTCTTGTTTTGTTCATTTTCCAGGGACGCAAACAGAGAAGAGCTGCATCATGCCTGCGTGCGTGTGTGTGTGTGTGTGTGTGTGTGTGTGTGTGTGTGTGTAGAGGGGGCAGTATTGTTTCTTTCTGAAAAAACAACGCATCTCTTTTTCTGTTTGCAGGGAGTCGGCTCAACAGAGAGACCTCCTCAGCTTATAACCACACACAAACACGCGAATCTTTTCTTGCTGAGTGTGTGTGCATGTGTTCATTAGTGGTGTGTGTGTGTGGGGGATTTCATTTCTTCCCAGCGACAAAGAGCTTGGGAGAGACTTTTTTGAGAGACAAAGAGAATACATTCTGCCTGGAAACACACTCATTTTTCTGTGAGCTGACAATTACAGAATGCTGGCTTTTCAGACAGTGCCTCATCTTAGTGCAAAAAAGGGCACTCACACTTGAGTGCTTGTGTGTGAGAGATAGACACTCAGTGACTATTTCTGCTTGGAAAAAGCTACATATTTTTGGCTTACAAGAAGATAAACCAAAACAGTGATTTTGCACACCACACACATCAACACACACACACACACACAATTTTCAGCTATGGCCAAGGAGCGGGAGTAGGAGTGAGACCTGTTCGGGGGGTGGGGGGGGGCATTCCTGTCCCAGGGGTAACTGCTTTGGAGAAAGCCTTTCCAGGGAAGAAAGTATTTCTGTTGGGACAGGTTTTCATGAGCCGAGAATTAGAAAGAGGCTGTTTCTCCAGGGGCACACACTTAATCGGCAGGGGCATGTTTTCTGCCTGAGTGTGTGTGTGTGTGTGTGTGTGCCCACACGGGGGTGTGTAGAAAGGGTGACAGGGTGTGTAGAAGCACACACGCATCTCTCCCTTCCACGAGTCTCTGGGTGCAGGAGCGCACGTGCGTGCGTGTGTGCGTGTGTGTTTAGAGGGGGCGGCATCTCTGCCTGGTGACAGAGCATGAGCCGTTTTTCAGCGAGCAAGAGTGTTTTCTCACTGGAGACACACGATTTCCTGAGAGCCAAGAATTTCAGGGAGCGCTGCTGCTCATGCCAGAGGCACAAACTCGTGGGGAGAAGGGCAGACACTTCTGTGTGTGTGTGTGTGTGTGTGTGTGTGTGTGTGCAAGAGGGAGATAGGTTTCCCACCTGGGCAAAGGCACCCGCGTTTTCTGTCTGCAGGAAGAGACAGATGCACGGACAGTTGTGTGGCACACACACGGAAGGGGACAGTGAGGCAGCCGCAGGGACTGGTGTTTCGGAGACGGACTGCGGGCTCCTTCCACACAACACACACGTGTTCTGGGAGTTGGGAGGTAGTGTTTCAGGTGGTGAGTGCTCAGTGAGAGGAGAAGAGGGAAGTGTGTGTGTGCATACACGTGTGACAGATCTTCAGGCAGGGAATCCCATGGACAGCAGACTCACACACAGAGACGGATTCCTCTTTGCTCCGTGCGTGTGTGTGCAAGCCCGGGCACACATGTGCTTTCTTGGTGAGGGGCGTCTCTGGCTTGTGACAAGCCTTCGGAAGGAGCCCTTTCCGAGACAGAATGCCTCATGCCTTAAAGGCTTTGGCAATTTTCTGTGAACCAAGAAACAACAGGGGCACGTCGGGTGACGCACGCTCAGGCAGGTGAAGGGACATATCTGTCACAAGTGCCACACACGTGTGTGTGTGTGTGTGTGTGTGTGTGTCTAGGGGAGAGGAAGAGAGTTGTTGTTCTTTTCCTCTCTGAAAGAAAACATGTCTTTTCGAGCCTGCAAGAGCCTGACCCAAACTAGACATTTATTTTCGCTTTGCACAGACACGATGTTTTCAGTCCAGAAGGAGGGGGAACATGTGAGCGTGTTTCTCTCAGCGTGCTTTCTATTGGGGGGGGCCCTTCTGTCCTGTTCCGGGGGCCTTCAGAGGGAGCCCCTTCTCCATGAAAGAGAGCTCTGTGTCTGGAGACAGTATGTGGGGCTGGAAACCGGAGGAAAGGGCCGACTCTTCCGGGGGCGGGGGGATGGCCACCCTGGGCCCCGCTGCCCCTGTGGGTGCGTGCCTGAGTGTGTGCCCATGTGAGTGTGTGTGTGTGCAACTGTCCACGGCCTGGAGAGGGACACTCAGGACAACAGACAAAGGTTTCCTTTTGGTTTTGTTGCTGTTGTTTTTCCTGCACACGTACGAACACACACAATTTCCTCCTGAGTGTGGACAGAAAGCGAGCGCGGGTCTCTCCCCAGCGTGTGTCTGCTTCCCCCGGGGACTAGGGGTCTCGGAGGAAGACCTTTCCGAGCAAGATAGAATATGTTCTCTCTGGGGTGGCTGGGGGAGGGATGCTGGGGAGGGCACGTGCCAGGGTAAGCGCTGTGAATTGCGTAAGACTGATGAATCACAGACCTGCACCCCTGAAACAAATAATACATTATATGTTAATTAAAAAAAAAAAAGAATATGTTCTCTCTGGAGACAGGCAGGCCCGCAGGTCACTGTGAGCTAAGAGGGGGCTGGCTTCCCGGGACGCGACCTGCCTGAGCCCTGAATGTGCGTGTGTGTGCGTGTGTGCACGTGCGTGCACGTGCAGACAGGTGTTTCTGCTGGGAGGAAAGACACGTGTGGGTTTTCCTGCTGCGGGAGGAGGCCGGCCGTGGGTGAGGAGGCCCTGCTCCGGGCAGAGGAGCTCAGGGGCAGAGGTGCTCTCGGAGGAGCCCCGCGAATCCCGCCGGGAGACCCGGGGTCAGGCATTGTTTGCCACTGTGTGCTTTCTTGCTGTGTGTGGAGTGCGTATGTGGACAATCTGCCCCATGATGGAAACCTTTAGAGAAGCACTTGCAGAGACAGAACGATCTCTGCCTGGGGAGACACACATTTGTCGGCATTCTGGGGACTAAAGGCTTTGTTTTTCCAGGGACCTGCATCTTGGGAGAGAAGAGAAGACATTTCTGTGTGTGTGACTGTGTGAGGTGGATGCATTTCTCTTTGTGACCGAAGGCCACATATAGTTTTCTTTGCAGGGAGGGCCGAATGGACACCGGCATCGGTCTGCATCCACACGCGTGCCCATGCACACACGCACACACGATTCTCTTCCTGTTTTCGTCTTGGCTGAGGATTTATGTGTATGTTTTCCTCTCTGGTGTGTACCTTCTCAAGGGAGCCAGCGTTTCTGCCAAGCAAGGATGGGCTGTAGACACAGGCTTTCTGACAGAGAATAATTTTTGCCGCCCGCACGCCCGCACACACCCGCACAAGCTATCACACAATTCTCTGTATGCTGAGAAATAGAGATGGCTTTTTTCTGAAATGATACTTCCCTAAAGAAGGGAAGTGATTTCTGTCTGGCTCTTAATCCAGCAGAGAGAACTTGCTGTGTACGTGTGAGGTAGACACAGACATTGTTTCCTCCCTGGAAAAAGCCACGTATGTATTTTTCAGCTTCCCAGGAAGAAAGACCGACAGACAGGAGCACTTTTCTGGGTGTTTCTGTCTCACACGTGCCTTCCTCGGGAGTGGGTTGGGTTTGTGCCTGGACGTAGAAATCTTCAGAGAAACACAGAAGGGACAGAGACAAGGAGAGAGAGACAGCAAGAGAGAGAGAGAGAGAGAGAAAGAGAGAGAGTATTTTTAGTCGGGCTTGCAGCCTGCAGAAAAACAATGATGCTGCATTTCGGTAGTCGTGACCCGGGAGAAGCCACGGAGGGGGTTTGGGACAGATGTGTCCCTCCTGCGGAGGCGTCTTCCTACCAGTGTGTGGGAGCAGGGCCAGGCCCAGGGCACGACCCATGGGCCGCTCTGCCTGCACAGGGCCTTGGGGGGCACAGGTGCTTGCCTCAAAGGTCCCAGGCTCCCCCGAGCACGGCTCAGACTGCTGGGGGCTTTTCCGTGCTGCCTTGGAAGAGGTGTGTGCTACCCAGAGACAGGGGTAGGGGGGAGGTAGAGATATTCTCTGTCTAGAAAGACACCTATGGGCGTGCCTGTGTGTACACACACACACACACACACACACAGAGATTTCTCCATATGCTGAGAAATGGAGGGTGTAGATATGTGAGAGAGAGAGACACAGAGATGGAAACACAGAGACAAAAACAAAGTTACAGAGAAAGAGAAAAAGACAGAGACAGAGACAGAAAGCAAAATAGAGACAGAGAGAGACAAAGAGACAGACAGAAAGAGACAGAGATAAAGACAGAGACAGAGAAAGACAGAGACAGAAAGACAGAGAGACAGAGACAGAAAGATAGAGACAGAGACAGAGACAAAAACAGAAAAAAACAGACAGAGACAGAGAAAGAGATAGAGACAGAAAGACAGAGACAGAGAAAGAGAGAGAGACAGAGACAGAGAAAGAGACAGAGACAGAAAGACAGAGACAGAGAAAGAGACAGAGACAGGGACAAAAATAGAAAAATACAGACAGAGACAAAGACAGAAAGACAGAGACAGAGAAAGAGGCAGAGACAAAAACAGAAATACAGACAGAGACAGAGAAAGAGACAGAGACAGAAAGACAGAGAAAGAGACAGAGACAGAGACAAATCAGAAAAATACAGACAGAGAAAGAAATACAGAGGCAGAGAAAGAGAGACAAAAACAGAAAAATACAGACGGAGACAGAGAAAGAGACAGAAACAGAGACAAAAACAGAAAAAAAAGACAGAGACAGAAAGAGACAGACAGAGACAGAAACACAGAGAAAGAGAAGGAGACAGAGACAGGGACAAAAACAGAAAAAACAGATAGAGACAGAAAGACAGAGAAAGAGAAAGAGAGACAGAGACAAAAACAGAAAAAAAAAGACAGACAGAGAAAAAGACAGAGACAGAAGGACAGGGACAGAGAAAGAGATAGAGACAGAGACAAAAACAGGAAAAAACAGAAAGAGATAGAGACAGAAAGACAGAGACAGAGAAAGAGACAGAGACAAAAACAGAAAAAAACAGAGACAGAGAAAGAAACAGAGACAAAAACAGAAAAATACAGACAGAGAGAGAGAAAGAGATAGAGACAGAGAGACAGAGACAGAGAAAGAGACAGAGACAGAGACAAAAACAGAAAAAAACAGACAGAGACAGAGAAAGAGACAGACAGAGACAGAAAGACAGAGACAGAGAAAGAGACACAGACAGAGACAAAACAGAATAAAAACAGACAGAGACAGAAAGACAGAGACAGAGAAAGAGTCAGAGACAGAGACAGAGAAAGAGACAGAGACAGAAAGACAGAGAGAGAGAAAGAGACAGAGACAGAGACAAAAACAGAAAAATACAG
>PITA01016333.1:0-46936 GCA_004023965.1 Spilogale gracilis
TTACCTGACTTCAGGCTTTATTACAAAGCTGTGATTACCAAGACAGCATGGTACTGGCACAAAAACAGAGAAACAGACCAATGGAGCAGAGTAGAGAGTCCAGATATGGACCCACAAATCTATGGGCAAATCATTTTTGACAAGGCAGGAAAAATTATCCAGTGGAAAAAGACAGTCTCTTCAATAAATGGTGCTGGGAAAATTGGACAGCTACGTATAGAAGAATGAAACTAGACCATTCTCTTACACCACACACAAAGGCAAACTTGAAATGGATGAAAGACCTCAACGTGAGGCAGGAATCCATCAAAATCCTGGAAGAGAACATAGGCAGTAATCTCTTTGACATCGGCCACAGCAACTTCTTTCAAGACATGTCTCCAAAGGCAAGGAGACAAAAGCGAAAATGAACTTCTGGGACTTCATCAAAATAAAAAGCTTCTGTACAGCAAAGGAAACAGTCAACAAAACAAAGAGGCAACCCACAGAATGGGAGAAGATATTTGCAAATGACACTACAGACAAAGGGCTGTAGTGTCCAAAAACATCCAAACAGAAGATGAACAGATCAAAAAATGGGCAAGAGACATGAAGAGGCACTTCTCCATAGAAGATATACAAATGGCTAATAGACACATGAAAAAATGTTCAGCGTCACTAGCTATCAGGGAAATTCAAATCAAAACCACACTGAGATAGCACCTTACACCAGTCAGAATGGCCAAAATTAACAAGTCAGGAAACAACAAGTGCTGGAGAGGCTGTGGAGAAAGGGGAACCCTCTTACACTTTTGGTGGGAATGTAAACTGGTGCAGCCGCTTTTGAAAACAGTGTGGAGATTCCTTGAAAAATTAAAAATAGAGCTACCCTATGACCCTGCAATTGCACTACTGGGCATTTACCCCAAAGATACGGATGTGGTAAAAAGAAGGGCCATATGTACCCCAATGTTCATAGCAGCAATGGCCACAATTGCCAAACTGTGGAAAGAGCCAAGGTGCTCATCAACAGATGAGTGGATAAAGAAGATGTGGTACATATATACAATGGAATACTACACCTCCATCAGAAAGGATGAATATCCAGCTTTTGTAGCAATATGGACTGGACTGAGTGAAATAAGCCAAGTAGAGAAAGTCAAGTATCACATGGTTTCACTTACTTGTGGTGCATAAGGGGTAACCTAGAGGACAGTAGGAGAAAGAAAGTAAATGGGAAGTAGGGTATTCCAGGGAGAGAAACGAAACAACAGAGACTTTGGACACAGAAACAAACTGAGGTACTTGGAGGGAGGGGGCTGGGGGGATGAGAGAGCCTAGTGGTGGGTACTGAGGGCACCTATTGCATGGAGCACTGGGTGTGAGGAATGGAGAATGAATCTTGGAACACTGGAAAAAAAATTTAAGTAACAATAAAATAAATAAATAAATAAATAAAAATACCAAATCAACTTTAGGTTGAGTTCCATTTTGCTTGATCTCAGGAAATGCAGATGCTGATTGTATTTCCTTCCCTAGAGAATACCTGAGAAATAAATGACTATATATTCCGCAGATCTACCTTGGTTGTCATTTGCCATTTCAACCAGCTAACTTGCTCTGGACTACAGGCCAAAGCCCATTCTATTGCTGTTCTCTTACAATTTTAGGCCAGCTTCTTCCAGGCATCTGTGCTTCCCTGGACCACTGTATTTTTAGCAAAGACATCACTATTACTTTTAATGAGCATTTTCTGATGTCTTGGGGACAAGGCACTGTGAGTCCTGCAAAGAATGGCTCTTTGATTCTCTCAGTCCTGTGAGTCCCCGGGTCCAAACCTTCTCACTTTGGTTCTCTGTGAGGTTCCTCTTTTTTAGCATCTTTGCTTGGCTTGAACCTAGTAGTCATGGCCTTATGACCATATTAAAAGGAGCAGTTTAGTTGTACCAAAGTGAGGACCTGAAACAAATAAATTATGCCCAATGTAGTAATTGTATTTGTTTCCCATGGCTGCTGGAACGAATTACTACAAACTGCATGATTTAAGCAACAGAAATGTATTCCCTCACAGTCTGGAGACCCTAAGTCCAAAACCAGTTATCACTGGGCAGAAATCAAGGTGTCAGCAGGGCTTCACTCCCCTGGAGGCTCTAGCAAATATTGTTTCTTGCCTCTTTAGCTTCTGGTCGCTGCCTTCATTCCTTGACTTGTGGCTTTGTCACTCCAGTCTCTGCTTCCCATGCTCACATTGAGTCCTCCTGTCCTATGTCAAATCTCCTTCAACCTCTACGATTTTGACACCAGTTCTGATGTGTGTGTTTTTTTCCATGCCACCAAGAAATGCTTTGACCCCAGAGTGCCGAACAGTTTAATTCAATTCTCATACTATCCACCTGGAGAGAGCAGCAGATCTCACAGGTGAAGGACTCGGTCCTATAAGAGTGCCATCCCTGCCCCTCCTCCCACTTTAAATGCTGATTGTAAGTCCAGCTTGTCACCGGTCATTCTGGCCAACTCCCTCCTTGGGAGTTTGCTAGAGTGCCCACAGAACTCAAAGAAATATTTTACTTACAAGATCACCTGTTTATTATAAAAAGATACAACAGAGGAACAGCCACATGGAAGAGACACATAGGACAAGATATGTGGGAAGGGGCATGTGGCTTCCACGTTCTCTCTGGGCATCACACTCCCAGAGCCTACAAGTGGTCACCAACCCAGAAACTCCTCAGACGGAGCTGTTTTAGGTTTTTAGGGAAGTTTCATGACAAAGGCCTGATTGGTATAATTCATTGGATATTGATGATTCAATCTCCAGCTCCTTTGCCTTCCCCAGAAGTTGGGAACTTTCAGCCTCATCCCTCTAATCACATGGTTGGCTCCACTGGTAAGCAGCCCCCTATCCGCCTAGGGGCTTTCCAGAAATCACCTTGTTAACATAACAGAAGACATTTTATTGCTCTCACCACATGGAATTACAAGGATTTAGGAGCTCTGTGTCAGGAATGTGGATGAAGACCAAATATAGATTTCTTACTTAAATCACAATGTCACAGCCTCTCCTATATAGATACACTTTGTGTCATTTAGGGTGCGCCTAGATAATACTAGATAACCTCCCCATCTCAAGATCCTAGCTTAATCATATCTGCAAAAACCCTTTTCTTTTCATTTTTTTAAAAGATTTTATTTATTTATTTGACAGAGAGAGAGAGATCACAAAGAGGCAGAGAGGCAGGCAGAGAAAGAGGGGGAAGCAGGCTCCCCGCTGAGCAGAGAGCCTGATGTGGGACTCGATCCCAGGACCCTGAGATCATGACCTGAACCAAAGGCAGAGGCTTAACCTTCTGCGCCATCCAGGTGCCCCGATGCAAAGGCCCTTTTCTAATAAGGTAACATTTACAGGTTCCAGGGATTAGGAGCTAATATGTTTGGGGGCCATTATTCAGCCTACTACAGTAGTCTATGGTGCTGTTCACCCAATAGTTCCCATTTATAAATCTTCTGGACAATGGTAGTATTGTACTGCCTGACTTCTTCGATTCAATGGGGGATGTGACGAATGAGTAAAAGTAACCTGTGTCACTTCTAAACTCAAGCATTTAATTGCTAATGCAAGAACATGAGAGCTGAATTCCCTACGCTGTTAGCACAGAAAATTTTGAAATGATAGGTATACCATCCAGCTGGTCTCTCCGAGGAAGGAGACATGAAACAGAGGCCCTATCTGCAGTAACATAAAGGATGAGTAGAAAATACACCTATGCTGTGAAAAGTCACTGAATTTAATTGTTTTTGTTTCGATTGTGTTTTTCTGCAGCATAACTTAACCTATCTTGATTGATACATACACACAGAATCTAAGTTCTCAACCAGAAGGCCAGAGATAGAAAAAAGTTTTCCTTTCACCACAGTCTAAAACTTTCCTCCCAAATTATTAAAAGTGAGAAATTCCATTGTCCTTTTCTCCCAGAAACAACGTCATCCCTCCAAAATTCACATCAGAACTCAATAACTGATCATTAGTACATTCCCCAAAATATAGGTCATTCCATTTTTTTAAAATTAATAACAGCTTTGTTGAGATACAATTGGCTAGAATTCATGTATCATAAAAGCCACTCATTTAACATATATAATGTACTGGATTTTTTTAGTATATTCACAGAGTTTTGCAACTATTGGCACTACCTAATTTTAGAACATTAGGTTTGCTGCCCCCAAAAGAAATCCAATACCCATTAGCTGTTATTCCCCATTTCTTTCCTTCTACCTCAGCTTCTGGCAGCAACGAATCTACTTCCTATCTCTAAGGATTTGCCTATTTTACACATTTCATATAAGTGAGTTCACACGCTATGCGGTCTTCTGTGACTAGACTCTTTTGTATGCCTTTAAGGCTCATCTGTGTTATAGCATGTATCAGCACTTCATTCTTCTTGTAGGTGAATAATATTCTATTGTACAGATATACCACATACAGTTTATCTATTCATTAATTAAGGAACATTTCAGTCATTCCTACTCTCTGGTTATTATGAATAATGCTGCTGTGAACATTTGTATACAAGATTTTGTGTAGACCTTTTTTTTTTTAATGAGAGACAGCAAGACAGAGCATGAGAGGAGAGAAGGTCAGAGGGAGGAACAGACTCCCCGCAGAGCTGGGAGCCTGATGTGGGACTTGATTCTGGGACTCTAGGATCATGACCTGAGCAGAAGGCAGTGGCTTAACCAACTGAGCCACCTAGGCGCCCTAGACATATGTTTTTAATTCTGGGTCATTCAACCATAGAATAACATATGGGCCATGAGCAGCCCAGCCTAGTCCCTTTTCAAAATCTTGCCTCTCCTTGGAGATGATGAGGTTACATATCTGTAATAATTTTCATATTACTACATGGGGCACAAAACAACACGAATTATCATCTTCAAGTTATGGAGGTTAGAAATCTAAAATGGATCTCCTTGGGCTAAAGTCAGGTTTTAGCAGGTTCTAGAGGGTGATCAGTTTCATCTTCGAAGCCAGCAGTCTTTGTCTTACTGTATCCCTCATTGTGGCTATCTCTTCTGCCTCCTTCTTCCATGTTTAAAGGATGCTTGTGATTAAACCAGGCCCACTTGATAATGTAGGTAATCTCCTTATTTTAAGGTCAGCTGATTAGCAACTTTAATTCCAACTGCAACCTTAACTCCTCCTGACCATGTAACATAGCATAATCACTGATTCTGACTCTCGTGTCTGGCCCCTTTTAGGAGGCATTTTTCTGCCTACCACAATACCTTTTTAGCTGTCTTGGAGTCTCTGCTCCTGATCCTTCGGAAACAACTATTTGAATACACACACGCACGCACACACACACGAAAAGCGGTATAGATGCACAGCAGTCTAAATCAACACCTAAGAAAAAAATTTGCAAAACATTCTTGGGGGCCCATTTCTCCTGCCCTAACTCTGTTATACCTATAATATAAGTAAGAAATCCAAAAACAGGTTTTCATGCTTAGTAGCTATTTATGTTAGCTGAAATCCAGAGAAATTTCGTTTCAGATAAGAGCCATTGTACATTTAATCTCAAAGTAAGCTATTTTTGCACTTTTTAAGTCATCTTCAGACCCCTCAGGGGTTTGTTCTTTTAGAATAGAAAAGAAGTGTCCCCCAGTGAGCACTGAAATAGACATCAGGCCACTGCCATCATTTCCTGTTTTTCCATGAGGATTTCTGGCAGATCAAACTTGCTCATCATTAACACTTCTGTTCAAAAATTATGAAAATTCAAGTCAATCACCAATAAAGTGCATTTATTTAAGTCTTGGGCAAGATTCTTGGCTGGGAATGGGGATATGATCTTTGAAAAGGTTAAAACAAAGAATTTACAATTAGTGAAAGTAAAAAACTGCTCAATTTGCTCATTTTTAAATATAAAGCACACTATAATTAGGATTCCCTAATAACTTTCTGTTAAGAACTGTGAAGTGTCTGTGGTTTTATCCTACTCATAAACTAATAAGCCTGTCACAATTTCATGCATGCTGAGAGAAAATATAAGACTTCTGGGTCAGAGACAAAGGACCTTATGACGCCCGGCTCAGCAAGTGGCGTAAGTATGAATGTCTTTGCGTTATTTGCCCCATTCCCAGGACACCCAGGGGCAACACAGATACGCCCTGGTAGTTGCACCAGGTTGTATCACAGGAGAAAAGCCTTAATCTTGGAAACCCATTTTTTAAATAATGACCATAAGCATATTCGTTTACTTTACCTCCTTTACCCTGGAGGAAGACACTAGCTTTCAAGGATGTAAGCAAACCTACTCTTTGCTCTGGAGGGAGACATTATTTCTATCTTTCAAAGATTTTCAGTATATACACATCATTGAAAAAATATCCTGGACAAAAAAAGCATACAGTGATTGGCTCATGAAATATACAGAACTCTTGACCCATGGAGAATCATCTCCTAATCTTTCCTTGAAATATTTGACATATGGTGTACTCTCTATAATAAGATGATTCTACTGATCAGACATCTGTATCCATTTTTCATATGTGGTTTAGCCGCCCCCCCAACAGAGGCAGTGACTTTTTCAGAAACATCTAAATTCTCACCTAGTGCCTCTCATAATTAAAGTCTAGTTTAGTGGTATGATCAGTAATCAGAGATGAACCAAGCTCATGGACATGTATGGGCATTGATGGCTTCAATCAACTGAGCTAGAAACCATTTATTAGATTTAGCCAGACACTGGGAGCAATCCTGAATTCCTCCATTGCTTGCCCTGGTCTCCATATCCACTCAATCACTAATCCCACTAATACAACTCTTTAGACCAAATTGTCCTCTCCAGCCCTGTTCTTCTGCTGTAGTTCATGTCCTCTTCTTACTTTGCTAAACCTATTGTCATACGTCTTCTCTCTCTCCTTGCTGGCTCCTTTCTTTCAGTCTTGTCCATCTTGACTCCACCATTCACAGAGTGGCCAGAACAAATGCACATCTTAACATGCCACTTCTGTTCTGGAAGATCTGCAGTACCTCAGAGCTAGAGATAAATGTCTATGTCCTCAGCATGGAAGAGTTATCTTCCTGCAGTTTGGCTCCAGATTAAAACTGTAGACACAACACCAAATTTACCCCACTTTATGCCTCTTAACATTTTTGTATCTGCAAAAAGAGATAATAATAGTATCTACCTCATGGTTGCTCTGAGAATTATATGTGTTAATATATGTTAATTCAGAAGACAGGGATTATAATTTACCCATGTGTGGATTCCTAAAGCCATGTCCTTTTCTGGCACATAAAAGTAACTTAGTATATACTTATGGAGCAGGTATGTGTTATTTCTGTTTTCATGGATACAGATGGAATATGCCCAGCAGGTCTTTCCTTGCTCTTTTCAGGTCTAGGGTTTGTCATTGGCCACTACTTTCAGGCCTTCTGACTATCTTCGTTCTCATTTTTCTCTTTAGACTCCTTGCTCAGAAACCCAATAGTTCCTGATGGTCACATCTTAGGGTCTCCCTATCCTCCATTCCCTCAGCTCTGGCTAGAAGTATATTACATATGAGTAATGCAACAGTAGTACTAATTCTCTTGCTGATAAATCTAGTGGGCAGGCTTTGGGGTACTGATTTTTGAGTTAGTCCAGTTACTCAACGTAGAAATGCCTCACCTTATAAGATACATTTATTGAGGATGTAAGTGAAATGAAGGTACGTTTCTTTGCTGATTTAAAATTTCTTTGCTGATATATCTATTTAAAGATTTTATTTATTTATCTGGCAGAGAGAAACACAGCTAGAAAGGGAACACAAGCTGGGGGAGTGAGAGAGGGAGAAGCAGGCTTCCTGCCAAGCAGGGAGCCCAATGCAGGGCTGATCCCAGGACTCGACCACAGCGTCCCGGGATCATGCCCAAGCTGAAGGCAGATGCTTAACAACTGAGTCACCCAGGTGTCCTTTTGCATCTATATTTTGTCTCACTATACCTTCTTGTTAGTTTTCATTTTTGTATGTAGTTTTTCACAGAAGTGCTAGAAAATAAAATAAGAAAGATATTGAAGGAATGGCCTATGTACTTAATCATCTTGAAGAGAACATGATTCTGATCACTTTGGTAAGGTGGCATTTACCAGATTTTTCCATTGCAGTGCTATTTCTCCTCTTGTAATGAATAAATATTTATAGGGAAATAATTTGAGAATTTGTAAATATTCTGTTCCTCATCAAACTTTTACTCATTAACTTAATATCCATTGATAGTTTTTTTCTGAATCACTTATTACTCTGGTGGTCCCAAAAGTGATGATTTTCAAATTCACATCATATGGCCCTTATGTAATGCATTAAGAAGAACAAATCATCATATATGTAGTTTTCCTGCAAAAAATGGGTTGGCCCACAGACACATGAAAAAGTGTTCAACATCACTCGGCCTCAGGGAAATACAAATCAAAACCACAGCGAGATACCACCTCACACCAGTCAGAATGGCTAAAATTAACCAGTCGAGAAATGACAGATGTTGGCAAGGACGGTGAGAATGGGGAACCCTCCTACATTGTTGGTGGGAATGCAAGCTGGTGCAGCCACTCTGGAAAAGAGCATAGATCTCTCTGATACGAGAAGTTTGAGAGACAGAGTCGGTGTGGAGGGAGTCCTGGGAGGAAGAGAGGGAAAAATGAATCAAGATGGGACCAGGGAGGGAGAAAAACCATAAGAGACTCTTAACCTCAGGAAACAAATTGAGGTTGCTGGAGAGAAGGTGGTGGGGAGGAGAGGTGGCTGGGTGATGCTCATTGGGTAGGGTATGTGTTATGGTGAGTGCTGTGAATTGTGTAAGATTGATGATTCACAGACCTGTACCCCTGAAACAAAAAATACATTATATGTTAAAAAAAAAAAAAAGGTTGGCCCAGTGATGGGTATTAAGGAGGGCATGTACTGCATGGAGCACTGGGTCTTATACATAAACAGTGAATCATGGAACACTATATCAAAAACTAATGATGTACTGTATGGTGACTAACATAACACAATAAAAAATTTTTAAATGCATAACTTGAATCTAATTATGAAAAAACACCAGACAAGCCAAAAACTGAGAATATTCCAGAAAAGAAATGGCATGTAATCCTAAAATGTCAATGTCAGAAAAGAAAAAGAAAGGCTGAGGAACTGTTACAGATCAAAGGAGCCCTAAAATACATGACAATTAAATACAATGTGATTTTGGTTTGAATCCTGAGTCCAAAAAAATTTTCTATAAAGGACATTACTGGGATAACTGGTGGAACTGACATATTGACTATGTATTAGGTGATAATATTGTATCAATGTTAAATTTCACAAATATGGTAACTGCATTGTGGTCATTTGAGGATAACATACTGCTTAAGAAATACATAGTGAATGTTAAGTGATAGGGAATGATATAGGCAACTTACTCTCAGGTGGCTCAGAAAAAAAATATATGCATATGTAGTCAATTAAAGCAAGGATAATAATGCAATTGTGGTAAAATGTTAATAATGGTGGAATCTAGAAAAAAGATCCATGGGAGCTCTTTGTACTACACTTGCAATTTTTCTTTTAAGTTTGAAATTATGTTTTTAAAAAGTTAAACTATTTTTTGCATAAAAAGAATATAAGATTTTATGATCTTGTACACTACTGCTATGTTTTTACATGGTAAAGCTTTCTTAGATATTATATTAGAAGTGTATTCTCCTCTTTTGATTTTTACTTTTTCACTGCAAGAAACTTGTCTGTATGTGTATTCTCCAATTGCAGGAAACACCTATGTAAACAAAGCAGGTGGGATGTATAATAAGTAAGGGACACTAGAAATAACCACATGATCAGGCCTTTGGAACCCAGAGCATCCATTGTTATGATTCATGATTTCAGAGCATCTCCAGAACTCCAATGTCTTTACTTCCTCTTAGCAGATTGTGGCCATTGAGCTCTTGCCTGAAGATGATGCTATTGCTATTCTCAGACTTGACTTTTTTTTTTTTTCTTTTTGAAACCTCTGATTCCCTCTGCTACCCCTGTTTCTCTTGTGTATCTTGCAATCAAAATATCTCAGAGGAGGATATGATTGGATTACTTAGTCAACACCTATTACTAGTAGTGCAATTGGGTGGGTTTCTTTCATCTTCCCTTAGATCAAACCCGGGACCCCAATTTGGTATACAGCAGAACCAACCAAAGTGAAGATGCTTAGCAGGCCTAAACAGCAGAGATTGTAATCTATGTTATAGCAATGTTCTTGGTCCAGTGGATAGCGGTCAGTGAATCGTGTTTGTAGAACACAAAATAAACCTATGAAAAAAGAACCACCTATAGTCAATTTCTTCAAAGGGAACATTCCCCTCTTCCTCACTCAGGACTGTTAGGTGGAAGAAGGATTGACTAGTGCCAATCCAAGTAAAATCTATATATCCCCCATTAAAAAACCCAAATATACTTTCTTTATCTAAGCTATAGGGCAGGCATCAAGAAAGCATGGACATTGGGGAAGGTATGTGCTATGGGGAGTGCTGTGAATTGTATAAGACTTATGACTCACAGACCTGTATCCTTGAAACAAATAATACATTATATGTTTAAAAAATAGATAAAACAAAGATTCACTACAAAAAAAAAAAAAGAAAGGAAGAAAGGAAAAAAGAAGCATGGTCATTTGGAGTTTGAAGTTAAGGGGCCTGGCTCTAATTTCTACCCCCATCACTTACTGGGCTACATGGCTTTGGAAAATTACCTTGTTTGAATCTTGATTTCCTCATTGGTGAAACCAATATGATAAAACAGCTTGGTAAAGTATTAAATTACCCTTTGAGAAGATTGTTGTGGGTATTAAATAAGATGATACATATAAAGCATTTAGCATAGTGTGTGGCATATTAAAAGAGGTCAGTCAATGATAATGGTTATTATTATTATTATTATTATTATTATTATTATAAAATCTGCTTTAGGGTTACTGCACATTTGTAGCTAAGAACAGTATATAAAGTTATTTTCAGTAAATTAATTTGTGTGTGTGAGGCACTTCCTTATATTTTCAGTTCCTTTGATTTCTGATTCCTTTTAAAATATATGTTATGTTTTCAAACATGGTTTACCCGAAGATAACATCTTATATATTGCCTAAACCAGGAAATTGATATTGGAATAAACTATTAACTCAATTATAGATATTATTTGGATTTAACTAGTTGGTTTTTTTTTTCATTTCTTCCCATTTTTTACTCAATCCATTTCTAGTTTGCAGGTGACAGATTCAAACAGAATTAACCGAATTTTATCATATAGCATAGAATGGTTGTGAGTTGCCCCCCACGCCCTGCATTGTAGTGACCATCATAGTTTTTTTTTTTAATATTTTATTTATTTATTTGACAGAGAGAGAGATCTCAAGTAGGCAGAGAGGCAGGCAGAGAGAGAGGAGGAAGCAGGCTCCCTGCTGAGCAGAGAGCCCCATGCAGGCCTTGATCCCAGGACCCTGAGATCATGACCTGAGCTGAAGGCAGAGGCTTAACCCACTGAGCCACCCAGGTGCCCATCATAGTTTTAAAAAAGATGAACTGGGGTATCACTGTCTTCTTGACATATAAGAAGGATATATTCTTGGGGCACCTGGGCGGCTCAGTCAGTTAAGTTTCTGCCTTCAGCTCAGGCCATGATCCTGGAGTGCCAGGATCAAGCCCTGCATCGGGCTCCCTGCTCTGTGGGGAGCCTGTTTCTCCCTCTCCCTCTGCCTGCTGCTCCCCTTGCTTGTGCTTTCTCTCTCTCTCTCTCTCTCTCTCTCTCTCTCTCTCTTTCGTGTAAATGGATAAATAAAATCTTAAAAAAATAAAAAAGAAGGATGACTACTTGAGGAAAGTTCAATCCTTCTAAAGGCACAAAGGGCAGAAGGAACTGTGCTTTGGACTATGATGAAGAACACTTACTACATCAGGACATTTGTCACTGCAGCTGGTGAATTCACATCAACACTTGCACAGAATGACCCTCTGAAGCTTGACAACTCTCACTCCAAAAGGAGAGGAGGCACAATGGCGTCCAGCGGGCAGGGCACCGAGAGCCACAACACCGCCTTCCCAGTCCCTGTGGACTGATGCGAATAACCTCTACCCAGCCCCGGGACTGCAGCAAATGCAGAGGCAGGGAAGAAAAGCTTTTAATTTGGGAAACTGTCTAGGGAAAGAAAGGATGCAGCTGGTTTCCCATTCACAGGGGCCTCATTTTCTTTAGTCTGGAGTGCCTTCCAGTGCCTGGTTCAGACAGTACATGGGAAGTAGCTGATGTTCATCAAGTACCAAGTCATAATTATTCCAACTTAAGTAGCTCAGACAAAGCTGAGTTTGGAAGTTCCTGTAGAACTTTGCTGGTACGAAATACCCCCATGGAAACTAAAGCTCCTCAGCAGCAGTATCTAAATTTGAAGGAAAACTCTGGTGATATAAGAGTTTACGTGGTTCATGTTTGTTGACGTTGTGGGTTTTAAATACTGTCAACACCTGTGTCTTATTTTATCTTATTTTTTTTTAAAGATTTTTATTTATTTACTTGACAGAGAGAGAGAGAGTAGGAATGAGCACAAGCAAAGGGAGTGGCAGAAGGAGAGGGAAAAGCAGGCTTCCCACTGAGCAGGGAGCCAGATGTGGGTTTCTATCCCAGGACCCCTGAGATCATGACCTGAGCCGAAGGCAGACGCTTAAGGACTGAGCCATGCAGTCACCCTTGTGTTTTGTTGTTAAGAACCTTAATGTACCCTAGGATTAGTCAGTTTGTCAATCAACACTTTTGCTAAGTCCTGGGTAAACTCATAAAATAATAAAATTAAACTATTTTCTCCAAAAACTTCATAAATTTCTTTACTGCCCGTATGTTTAACTTTGGACTCACAGTCTAGGCCTGTAATAGATTCTTGAAACTTTTCTTCAGAATCTTTGTGGTTTTTTTTGTTTTGTTTTATGCATTTTATTTTCAGACAATGACTGATTCACAGGAAGTTGCAAAAATAGCACAGAGAGCCCTGGGTACTCCTCACCCAGCTTCTCCCAATGACAATATCTTACATAACCAGTTTTTATGTGCATGCATTAGCATGCTTTTGTTTGTATTTATATTTGTGTACATATGTGTTATCATACAGTTTTATCCTATATATTGATTTGTGAAATCATGGCCACAATTGAGACACAGAACTGTTCCATCAGCACAAAGGAAATCCCTTATGCTACCCTTCACCTACCAGTCTCTATCCTTTGGCAAGATTATAAACTCTTACTTAAGGGTGTGTGGGTGGCTCAGTCCATTAAGCATCTTCCTTCGGCCGGGGTCATAATCCCAGGGTCCTGGGACTGAGCCCCGGGTCTGAGTTCTCTGCTCAGCAGGGGAGGCTGCTTCCCCCTCTCCCTCTGTCTGTTGCTCTCTCTGCTTGTGCTCCTGCTGTCTCCCTCTCTGTCAAATAAACAAACAAACAAACAAACAAACAATCCTTTAAAAAAAAGAAAAAATGTCTTCCCCCAGAAAAATTCAAAGTCTGCATATGGTTTGAGGTCTCCTACTTTTGTTAACCAGCTAGTTTCTATCTGGAATAGTCTTAACTCAAAACTTTGATTTTGCAGGATGCCTGGATGGCTCAGTTGGTTAAGTGTCTGCCTTTGTCTCAGGTCATGACTCCAGGGTCCTAGGATGGAGATCTGCATTGGGCTTCCTGCTCAACAGGGAGGCCGACTCTACCTTTGCCTGCTGCTACACCTACTTGTGCTCTCTCTCTCTCTTTCTCTCTGACAAATAAATAAAATTTCTAAAAAAAAATTGATTTCACATTCCTTTAATTAATGAGACAAGAGGTGGAGATATTCTTAAATAGTGCATACTAAGTAATTTCCTCTAAACGAGAGAACTATCTTTGGAAAAATACATCAGGAAGTGCCAAGGGCAGAAGGTGAACCTTCAGAGAGTGTGTGTATTGAGGCCAGAACTCCTGAATAAGAAAAGAGCTCACCTACAAGAGGGCAGGAGTTCATTGTTTCACATTGCAAAGGGAAAGGGAAATGAGTGGTTACAGGACATTCTTGGTTGTGTGGGTCCTTATAATTCCTTTTAAGATGATTTGTACTGCTGCAGTCTGAGCTTCTCTTTCATCTTAGCCCAATATGCTTCAGAAAAGTTTGTTAAACTCATGTTCTTTCATTTTTTTCACATGTTCATTTATTCATCCATTCATCAAATTGTAATTGAGCAACTTCTATATTCATGGCATATTCAAGGCTTTGAACTTACATCAGTGAACATGCCCAAGCCCGTGATCTCACCTGGCTTACAATCTAGTTGAGGAGAGACAATAAACAGATTTAATAAGTTTGCAACGTGTCAGTAACTATTGAATATCATGAAGAAGAAGAAAGCAGGGCATTGGGATAGAAAGGGCAGGGGGTGTGTGTTACTCTAGATAGGGCAGTCAAAGGTGGTGACATTTTACCAGTGACCCAAATGAAGTAGGGGTGCAATCTCTACAGCTGTCTCGAAGAACAGTGTTCCAGGCAGAGGGAACAGCAAGTAAGCTAAAAGTTGGCTGGGTGTGTTTAAGAAGTAGAAAATAGGCCAGTATGCCTTGAGAGCAATGAAAAACAGGGAGTTTCAGGAAATTATGCATATGATTGCTGTGCAAGGACAGAAGCAAGGACAGAATTCTGTGTACTGAAGTGAATGGAACAGAAGAAACTTCTAGAACCCAGAAGCCTGAAAATTTTGCTGATTCTTAGAATATAAGCCATTGTCTCCTTACCCCATCCCAGAAAACTTAGGTACTACTTTGGACTTCTGAAAACAAAGGAGTTGGTAGAAAGTAGAAGACACTGTCTCATTTTGATGGGGCAGAGCGTTACTGACATATGGTTTCCTCTAATATAACTCTTTAGAAATACTTGGACTTTCTTCCAGATTTCATTTTAGGTCCTCCATTTTAGGTCCTGACCCTGCTGTGTCACTCTAGTGATCCATCCATTTTTAGTAAGACTCACTAAATTCTGATAATAGAATCACTAGGAAGTAAACTACATAAGCGTAGCATCTTGGTCTGTCTCGTTCTATACTTCTTAATGTGTGGCATGTAATAGGAACTCAATAAATACTTGCTAAAGGAGTAAAAGCAACAATAAATCAATCAGTCAGTTTTAGAATCCAAACAGTGCACATATGTATCCTTAAAGAAGTAAACTTGTTTGTTTATTCAGAATATTCATAGCATGGCTAACTATGTGTTGGTGATTTTTCTCTAGCCAGAAGGTAAATAGTATACAGTCTATTATTTCATCTTGGCTTCCTAAGTAGAACATTTTAATGAAAAGTTATGATTTGATGATAGAACATCTGTAATAGCCTCCAATATTTTCAAGTAATAAAAGCTCAATTTAGATAGCCGGTGTTCTTATCCAGATTTTGTGACATATTTTTATTACTGAGAAGTATCAGTTTGAAGAGTGTCAATCGAAATTGAAAATATGCCAGGTTTATTAACACCAGCATTAACAGAGTTTTTAATTAAGTTGCTGATTCTGTCAATAATATAGTTTCCTCTTGTTTCTGAAAAGAGTTGTATAAGCATTTCTTTTTCATATAACTTTTATTCCATACAGGTATGGAATGGAGCAAAGTTTCAACAAATTTTATGATGTGTTGTTGTATTGCTGTAAAGATAAAAATGTATTTTAATTTGGCCCTTAAAACATGGGTCTAGCTTGTCAGATATATGCTTAATGTGCTATTGCTTAAATGTACTATTGAATCAGTAAAATTTGCTTTTTTTTTTTTTTTTAAAGATTTTATTTATTTGACAGAGAGAAACATAGCCAGAGAGGGAACACAAGCAGGGGGAGTGAGAGAGGGAGAAGCAGGTTTCCTGCAGAGCAGGGAGCCCGATGTGGGGCTCAATCCTGGGTCTCCGAGATCATGACCTGAGCCGAGGGCAGTCGCTTAACAAACTGAGCCACCTAGGCACCCCAGGATTTGCTTTTTTAAAAAAGATATAGAGATGGATAGTCTGGAATCCTCGTTCCTGGGTAGATGGTTGATAGCAGCTTTAAGATTTTTGTAATACAGCTTTTAGCATGCTGGAAGTGATAATTACATGGTTTATGCTTTTTTTATACTTGTAAAGGCTTCTGCCTCTACCCTGTCATGATGTTATAAACGCTCTCCATCTTTGTGCCAAATATACAATACAAAAGAGGGCTTACATTCATAAAAACTAGGTAAGATACAATTTTCTAGCCTCATTGCAGAATTTGGATACCCCATCAAAAAGCAGAATCTTCATTTTCTACACCAGAAGGGATAGTGTTTGAAAGATTCCTACCACTTACATGTTGGAACTTGTAGTCCAAATAACAATGTTTCCCTAAGATGTGTTGCCATTCATATTCATTAATTTGTAAATATTTTGTTCTGTACCAAACCAAAACATCTTGGGTGTTAGACATGTTGTGTTCTATGCTGAATGATGTGATTCAAATCTTCAAGTCTAAACTTAGCTTTGTTCTAGGTCATGTAACTTCAGTAGTGGTTTTTATACATCTTTCATTGTTTATTGTTTCATCTATCAATGTGGTCTTTTGTATCCAACCCTTATTGGAAGGTATGGATTCGTTTAAAGGGAAAACCACACATGGATTTTAAAGGGAATATTATGTCGTCTAACAAGACACGCCTTCTGTTTAGTTTTTAATTCAGCCTTAGCTTCTGCCAAAGAGTCAAGTTAGCCTTTGTGGTGGGTTGATGACAAAAATGTTTCCAAATTCTGCACCTCCCCCTCTGAACTTGCTCTTTGATCTGTGTCTTTGCAGCTTCTCCCATAAAGAGGTGGATTCTATTTCCCTGCCCCCTGAAGCTGAGATAAAATTGTTTGGGCAAAAAGAACAGAAAAAGTGACAAAGTGCCAGTTCTGAGCCCGAGTCTTGCAGACTTCTGTTTTCTCTTGGACCCCTCACCATGTGGGTAGCTCTCAACTACACTCTGCACTACTCTCAACTACACTGTCAACTACACGCCCCTGTTTGTTAACCAACATGCAGTGCAACTATGAGCAAACTAGCAAACTATTTAACTGCTCTGGCTCTTGGTTTCCTCATTTTTAATAATGAAAGCATTGGTTTGGGGGGGTCTATAATGGCCTGTCTAATTTCCACTATGGTTTCTTCTTTGACTCATATCTTACTTAGAAATGTATTGTTCATTTTGCAAACAGGTTGGCTTTTGAGATTTAAAAAATGAATTCTCGCTTTTTACCTCTTTAGGATTGTGGTTGGAGAACATGACTTGTATGGGACCTGGTATCAGAACATACTGAGTCTTACTTTATAGACTTGCATGTGATGTTGAACATCTTTTCATATATCTGTCAGCCAACTCTATGTCTTCTTTGGGAAAATGCCTATTCAGATCCTCTGCCCATTTATAAATTGGAATGTTTGGGGATTTTCTTGCTATTGAGTTATATGTGTTCTTTATATTTTGGGGGGGATAGTAACTGCTTATCAAATACAGGGTTTGCAAATGTTTTCTCCTATTTAGTTCATTGCCTTCTCATTTTCGTTGATGGTTTCCTTTGCTGTGCATGTAGTCCCATTTGCTTATTGTTGCTTTCGTTGCCTTAGTTTTTGGTGTCAAATCCAAAAAAATCATCACCAAAATTATGGGTTTGGGGGGATTAGGAGAGAAAAAATGAATCAAGATGGGATTGGGAAGGAGACAAACCACAAGAGTCTCTTAATCTCAGGAAACAAACTGAGGGTTGCTGGAGGGGGGGTAGGGATTGGGTGGCTTGGTGATGGACATTGGGGAGGGTATATGCTATGGTGAGTGCTGTGAGTTGTTTGAGACTGATGATTCACAGACCGGTACCCTTGAAGCAAATAATACATTATATGGTAATTAAAAAAAAAAAAAAAAGCTTACCTCTATGTTTTCTTCTAGGAGTTTTATTGTTTCAGGTCTTACATTCAAGTCTTTAATCCATTTTGAGTTAATTTTTCTGTATAGTATAAGATAGTTGTCCAGTTTCATTCTTTTGCATGTGGCTGTCCATTTTTCCCAGCACCATTCATTGAAGAGATTGTCCTTTATTCACTGTATATTCTTAGCTCCTTCATTGTGACATAATTGACCTCATATACATAGAGGTTTATTTCTGGGCCTTCTATTCTGTTGCATTGATCTATGTGCCTGTTTTTAATGCCAACGCCATACTGTTTTGATTACGAACGCTTTACAATATAGTTTGAAATCAGAAAGCAAGCTGCTTCCAGTTGCTTTTTATCAAGATTGCTTTCACTATTTGGGTTCTTTTGTGGTTCCATACAACTTTTAGGACTATTTTATGTCTGAGGGAAAAAAAAGCCATTGGAATTTTGATAAGGATTGTATGGAATCTGTACATTGCTTTGGGTACTATCAACATTTGAATAATAGTAATTCTTTCAATCCATGATCACAGAATATCTTTTTATTTGTGTTATCTTCAGTTTCTTTCATCAGTGTCTCATAGTTTTCAGGGTATAGGTCTTTCACATCCTTGGTTAAATTTATTCTTAGTATTTTATTCTTCTTGACGCAATTATAAATGGGGTTGCTCCCATAATTTCTCTTTCTGATAGTTTATTGCTGTTTAGAAATGCAACACATTTCTGTATATTGATTTTGTATCCTTCAACTTTAGTGAAATTCATTTATTAGTTCTAACAGATTTTGGTTCTAACAATTTTCTGTCTGTGATGTGTACTTTTTAATCATTGGGTTCGGAATTCTATGCATGCTTCTCCGCACAATCAAGTGTGAGTGCTAATTGCACCCGTCATGCTGGAGGTGGTCGTATATTTGCTACAGCAGATTTAATAGGGTCTCTGAAACATGATACGTGGCCATTGATTTAGGCTGTCTTGTCTATCCTAATAAAGAAAGGGGATCAGAAACAGTCCCAGGCATATAGAACAGTTGACATCATATAGTTAAATTTTGTCTCCAGCTGGAAGTTCATTTAGGGTGGGCCTTAGCTGTGGAGAGCTGTCCTGAGTGAGCTCATATGGTTTTGAGGGCATTCAGCATTTCCTGACTGAGAAGGGCTGGGCTACCCAGGTCCAATCACTGCAGCCTGACACAAGATGAAACTGACAGCCAAAGGGCCTTGTCAGTCACGTGTTGCTCATGACTAGTAAATATCCTTACCCCACAGTCTGTCTTAGTATCTGCTGTTCCAAAGAAACCAAACTGTGACATCCCACAAATGCTATGCAGTAAAACAAATTCAGATGTGGTGCGATTGGAAAGTGGTTCCCAAACCCCTAGAATTTTAACAGGCTAGCTGTTTGGGGTCATATAAATAATATTCCAGTAATGCAACTTTATATTTTATGCCATTGAATATTTTTTTGACTATATCATGTCATAATGGGGTTGTTTGCTTGTTTTTTTGTCGTGTTGTGCTTTATTTTACAGTATCAATCAGTACTTAATGTTCTTTTCAATTATCACCAAAAACAAGTTTTCCTTATTCCCTCAACTTCTCCACCAAGAGCTAGGGCCCATTGCAGATAAATCAACTGCTTTTAGGGAAGAAAGAATGTTGCTTCTTTGTTTCCTTTCTCCCCTTCTCAACTAGCTAATTTCATACCTCTTCCAGGGTCAAAGCATGGAAAGAACCATTTCTTTCAAAGCAAACATTCTTGCTCTGTCATTTTTTGGAGGAAACACCTTTGTTCCAACCATTAGAGGGAGTGTAGTCACTTCCTAAATGCCCACTAAGGTATCAAATATTTATCATATCTGAGCACTCCAATTGAATTTCTAATTTAACATCCTGTCTCAAATAGCTATTTCAGCTCTCTCATGCTTAGTGTTTGTCCAGCCTATCTTTTTACATTCTTTTATTTTCAATTTTTTTGTCTTTATCCCCTAGGGATGTCTCTTGTGAAATCATGTGAGTGGAGATTTAAAAATTCAGTCTGTCAAGTTAGGTGGCAAAATTTTCCAGCTTTCCAGATGATTCTTATGGCTAGCATATGTGAGTAGGAGCAGGATGCAAGGCTTTTCTAGAACAGTCATAGGGTAGGCAGAGGCTGCTAGAGGACAGTGTCAAACTTACCTTCTTTTCTCTTCATGAATATTAACTAGCCCAAGTAATGAGCCTGTATCCTTAGCCTCTTTATTGCCTTTTCTCAGAATCCAGAGAATGGTCTGGTGAGTTGATTCACATGGAGGTATCATACGAGTGTTCACCTTCTCATGGGAAAATTGCATTCTAGTGGACAAGAAAACTTATGTTTTTTTTTTAAAGCTAGAAAAAACTCAAGTATTGACTGGGGAAAGTTTTGTGGAGATCTGCCAAAGACCTCTGGAGAGATATTAGTCCAAAAACCTGCTCAGGCAAGAAAATCTAACCTTTGATATGTTTCCCCATTAGAGATTTCTACAAGGAATACACAGGTTTTTACTTTTATTTTTTTTTTTTATGTACTGTGAGCACAAAGATGTAGCATCAATAAAATGCTAAAGTGGAAAGAATGACAAATGAATGAAGAACACTATGGAATTGGAAGGCTTCATTTTTTATGTCGGAAGATAAGACAACTATATTAGAATGCTATTCGTTACGAGCAAAAGATTCCCAAACTAAAAGCGGCTTAAGTACTATTACATTTAATTGTTCCACATAAGGAGGAACCTATAAGGTCCAGTTTGAAGGCAGCAGTTTAAAAATGTCTGTAATTTCCCAACTGGCTTTTGCATCCTTCTGTTTTACCATCCTCAGAATTTGGGGGTTTTTTGGTTTTGGGGTTTTTTGGTCTTGGTGCTTGTGGTCACATGGTCACAAAATAGCTGCTGTAGCTCTAATCATCACGGTTACGTTCAAAGTCAAGAAAGTAAGCTGGTCAGAGAGGCAAAAAAACTCCTTGCAGGTGTTTTTCCCCTTTTGTTAGTAAAGTAGCAAGATGGCAGAATTGACTCAAATCTTGGTATTACTCCGCAAGCCTCAGAGCAGGGATAGCATTTGGAGCCTTTAACCAAGATCACTTTCTTTGCTCCCTTACTTGGCTCCAGCTTCAGAATCTTTCTCAACACAGTGATTTAGGCAGCAATTATCAATAGATCAGAGTCAGCACTCAGGATAAAAGGACACCTGGCTTTCTGTATTCATGGTAATTTTATAGCTTTGGGGAGGGGGCCACATAGGACAGGTTGTGATAAACAATGTATCCTTTTCTTCATTCATTCATCTCCTCAAAATTAGCCAATCCCTTACCAGTGTCAGGTACTTTGTTCAGGCCTGGATACCTTAAATAAATTAATCATACAAGAACCGATCAGAAAGAAAATGTAAACTTTAGACTCCAAACCGCTGTAACAAGTGTGAAGTAACTAAAAAGCCTTTGAGGTGAAGTTCCATTTGTTAGTCTCTTGGTTCTGCCTGCGTGGAGATACGCTCTGCCGCATGCAGGCATTTTCCAATGAAGCTGTTTTGCAAAGAACCTGGAGAAGAAAAAGAAACCCGGAAGCATTCAAGTATTACCTCTGCCCCTCTCAAAACAAAGCAAAACCCAACTCAGCACCATCTGCCGGAACCCCATCCTGTAGAAGACAGGATTGTCTAAGTGTACTCGTAGCGCCCCACAACAACGAACCTAATGGCTCCCTGTCAAGCCTGATTGCATCACAAGATGAAACAGTTGGGTTATGACAATTTTGCACCTGTGGTTTGGGTCAGGAGTAGAAATGCAGGGATGGTGCACTTTGGAGAGGCCGGTCTGCTTTTCAACTTTACGGCACACTACTGCCATTGCGATTTTTTTTTTTTTTTTTGACAATCCCAGGCAAAATGCAAGCAGAACTGACCTCTCATCAGCAGCTCTGTAACCGTGGGGCTTTATGCAGGCAGATTGGCATCTGCAGGCACATCTTTAGCAAGTTGGCAGCCTCCGTGCCCTTTGCAGGTTGCAATCAAACCTGCCTTCTACAGCAGCCTCTTTCTGGTTGATTAACTTTAATGTAATTTTAATTAAAAACCACAGTGTCAAAGGGTTTAGCTACTCGAGAAATGAGCACAGACTGCGGCCCAGTGGCAGCAGTCACTTGGAAAATGGAAATGTGTCTTGACAATGTTGTGCGGGGGCCAGATAAACAGGGTCGCCGCGGCGCTTCGCTCACACGCAGGAAACAGGCACTGGAACATCAGAACCAAGAGGCTGGCTTGTACGACGAGGGGTTCTAATGTATGAATTTCAGGTGCCATCAACATTTTTTAGATCTTGTTCAGTCCTGGCACAAAATACTCTCTACAATGGCTGGCTGTGACCATTCTGTTCTCCTCCTGGCATTTTAAGCTCTAAATCAACACACAAATCTGGGTTAAATATGAATCAAATTTCAGACAGGAAATGACAGCCAAGCCTTAGTATTCTTCAATTGGAGACAATTCTCTTTTTCACTGTATGTATTTTGTAGGATAATGAGGGCTTTTAATATTAGAAATAGACTCTTCTTTCAAGGAAATGTTTCCTCTGGGATATGATTCCTTGACTTCTTTACAAATAGTGCCAAGGAACCACAACTGAACATCTTCAAAAAAAAAAAAAAATGCTGCATTACTTTAATTGCAAGAAAGAGGAAATAATCTTGCAAATATATTTGGTCATGCTAGAGTCAGGAAATAGATTTTATCCTCTTTATCTTCTTATGCATGAAAATACAAATATTTTGAACTTTCTAGCTAGCCTGAAGTTATTATCTTTTTTAGCTCCTCTTTTCCTTTAATTTTCTGGTTGATGTAAAATAATGTTCGAAACGGAAGATAAATGTGGTTCTGTGTGGGAGAGGTATTTTATTGATGCCAATGGAATGAATGCCTCTATTCCATGCCGAAATGCCCTTTTTTCTTCCTCAATGTAGCTAATTTTTCAGGACACAACTCTCAGGAGAACACCTAGTGACGTCAATTCTTCAGAGGAGAATTTCCTCCACCAGGTTTGTGGGATGCTGGGGCTGCTTCGCTGACAGATGGAGCTGGTACAGGTGGGCCCAGAGCCATCTGAACAGAAGGGGCCCCTGGACCCTGACAGAGAGGATAGACAGAACGGTGGGGGAGAGTTTAGGGCAGTGGACAGGGAGGGGAGAGAGGAGGCACAGAGGATTTCTACACCAAATCCAGCAGAGAGGAAGAAAAGCAAAAACAAGCAGATGGGTGGACAGGGAGAGGTGATTTGAATTGTGTAACTTGCTTAAGAGACTAATAAAAAACAATCTCTGGGGATAGGACTTCACTGCAGGCAATGTTGGAAAATTAGAAATGTATCTAGGATTGCCAAAGCAGAGAAAAATACAAAGAAGATAAATATGAAACGAAGGTAAAAAACAAATTATGTATAAGCTTGCAGGATGAACCCTGGGCAGGCCCCGATGTGGATCAGGTAGAGCTGTTGTCTAGCTATTTCTGATGGTCAAAGCCACTTTTATTGCTCTCCTCTCTATTGCTTTTTCTAGCAAATGACAAACTAGAATTTTGTCTGTCAGTTGAGCAGGTGACGTAACTGGTCAAAACAGACTTAGAACAACTCTATACATTTGTAAATTTTCTATGCTGACAATTTAAAAAGAAACACCTAGCAGAGGAGGATCTGAATAAGAAACCAGAATATTCTAAAGTGTCTTTCCTAGAGTATTGTTTTTTCCAGATACTTACAGGTATGTTTTTGGGAAAATGATTCTGTGCTGAAATTAATGTGGGGAGATCTGGATCACACATCACACAGAATTGCTTTGTAATTGCAAGACTTCTCTGGGTCTTCATGTGCTGTCTTACATATAAAGCATTTTTAAAATTTTGGTTGGGGAGCCCTTTTTGGAAAGCATTTCTTGGGGCTAATGTAAACACCTTAAGGAACAGGTTAACTCTTGAGCAAGGCAGAGGTACATGGGACCTTGTTCTTGCCAAAAGGGTTATCAGTGTGAGAGCAGTTACAAGGGACATTGGGTCTGCATTTACATTGTACCCTGTGTTCAGCAATGGGCTCACACTGGCCGATCTGTCGAGGAGCCATCTTATATTTCATAATATTAATTGAAACACTCAAAACACTCCATTTGCAGGTTACTGCATCAGGGATGTTATCTTATCTATTTTGCCGTATTTTGAGTTAAAGAGTTTAGACTTGGTCAGAAGTGGTAATAAAATAGAGTTCCTAAAAGTTAAAACCTAAGCACTGACTGGGACGGATTCTGGCCACAGGCAGAGCTGGACCTTTGTGTTCCCTAAATGCCAGGCCTGCTTCTGATATTTTGGTCTTCATTCAAAATTCACAGTGTCCTCATTTACAATGATCAACAGAGAGACCTTAGACTCTATGAGAGCAAGGCCAAGTATGTCTTCTCTCACTCTTGTGTCTCCAACACTTCTGTAGTCTGAGCTCAACAAATATTATTAGAGCTAATGAATTATCCCTCTGGCCAATGCATGATGGTGTTCTATGGCATGAGCATGTGGCAGGGGTTACATGGGATGCCTCAAACACATTTTTGCACTAAGTAAGCCATCATAATAACATTTGTCTCCCTTTTTGAATATCCTACTTTGTGCCACACACTGCTAGGTATGTTGCTCTCTTATTGTCTGACCACCAACTAAAACTCTTCTGGAGGGAGATAGTATCTGTTATTCATCTGTGAATCTTAGAAAAATTGGGGATCTCAATTGAAGCAAGCATTACAGTCTGTCTCTCAAATGTTGTAGTTCATTTCCCACATAGCTTATAAACTTTGTTCAGAACTTGAAGACACCACTACACAAACATGAGCTGCATCTCTATTCTTGAAAAAGTTTTAGCTCCATAGTCAGTTCAATTCTGTACTTCCAAGATAGGCTGATCTAAGTCTCTGTTGAATTAGAAGGTTCATGAAGATAGAGCAATGTTTGTCTTTTCTATCCCCTTACTTTCTTCCCTAGAACATAGTAGGTACTCAGTAATTGTTCAGTGAATGATTAGCATTGTATTTTTTTCTGTTTAGGGAGAGATCCGGTTTTATGAAGTGCTTGAGGTAGAACATGGTAGTGACTATTAAGAGTAAAGTTTTGTTTTCCCAGATAAATTTCACTACCAATATGATATGTGCAAATGTTGAACAAAATTCATCCTGGAACTTCCCTAAAAACCAATGAGTCTGGAAAGCGGAAATGATGAGTTTAATTCTAATTGATATTTCTCATCAGCCAATAAAGCAGATGGACAGAAACCAGATTTGGAAGAAAATGGTTATTTCTTTCTGTAAAGTTTGGGGGTTCATCATTCTGTAATCTGTTACATATTCATTAACCTTCTATGTACTGAGGAGGTCTGGGCAGCAAAGGCTAAGGGCTAAGACTCCTTTAAGTTAAGGAGACTATGCTGGACACTTAGACTTCCATGGTTTAATTTCATCAGCACAACTCACCGAAATAAGTATTAGTATTTCCACCTTGTAGATGGGGAAATAATGCTCAGAGAGGCAACTCCTATCCTATGTGCTAAGTACAATCTAGTCAGTGGTAAAATATGTTCAGCAATTCCCTCATTGACTAATTTCAGTTTCTTTTCTCTCTACAATTCTGTACCTTGTATGTAATTTTATTATTGCATGTATTACACTATATCTTATTTTTTTATTTACATGCTTATCTTCCCCAATAGACCATATCTCTTTCTAGAGAACAAATTGAGTCACACTCAACATTGTATTCATAGCCTCTAGCAAGGTTCTTTTCTCGTCTGTTGAAGTAATGGTTCTCTAATCTTAGTGTGCATTAGAATCATAAGAAGGGCATATTAAAATTTGAATTTTAAGGAGCACCTGGGTGGTGCAGTCTGTTAAGTGTCTCACTTCTGATTTTGACTCAGGTCATGATCTCAGGGCCTGGGATCAAGCCCTATGACAGGCTTTGCTCTCAGTGTGGAGTCTACTTGGATTCTCTCTTCCTCTGTCCCCCCCCACCCCTGTTCCCTCTTTCTCTCTTTCTAAAATAAATCTTAAAAAAAGTTTTCAGGTTTTAATAATGAAGATTTCTGCTCCAGAAATTAGGTCTAGGATGAGGCCAACAAACTGAATTTCTAACAAGTTTTCAGATCATGCTTCTACTGCTGGTCTAGGAGATGGACTTTGGTCTAAACCAAAAATATCCATAAATATTTATTCATTTAAATTGATTTGAGTTTACTCTACAGATTGGGAGAGTGTAAGCCTCAAACATTTAGCAGTTCATTGAAGGTATTAACAAACTCCTTGGATTATGATATCCTATCAACCATAACTAGCGAAAATGGCATTTATGAAATTTAAAGATCTCAAGTTAAAGTATAAAGTATCATGATAGGAAGGAATGTTACATTGCCTTTTACCTCTTTCCATTCTTAGGAATACCAAAGAGATTATATTGCAAATGAAAGTTTTTGTTTCACTAAGTAGGATGTTGGATCTGTCAAGGAAAGACAGGCACAGGGAAAGCTGCATACACTTACATAAGACAAGGATGAGAGATGATTGCATGGGATGGTGTTTGGGGGCAGTAGTGACCGGAGGAAGCCATGGAGATGAAAGGGAAAGGACAAAGCAAAGTATAGTGAAAGACAGGAGCCAGAAAAAGAAAAGAAAGGGAAATTATGTAAGTCCGTCACCTACATAATTTAATTATGATTAAAATAAGAAAGGTATTTGAAGAGGTTTTTAAGACAATTCTGCTGTGTCATATGAAATTTGGCAGCTTCTTTTTCCACAAGACTATAGAAAAAATTCCCATTGTGAGTTCTACTTCTGGAGTTGCAGTATGAGGATCTCTATGGGCCCACTCCTCAGAGAAACAAATGCAACTGGTGAAAATTATGTTTAAGAAAAACCAAGAAACAATTTACTGTGGAAACTGAACTAAGGTCATACAGCAAGTGAAGAAATAGTCAATCAAGAAAACCCACTAAAACCAAATAAGAAAAGCAAGAATCTATAGCCCCTGAACAATGATTCACTCTTTACTACTCCTCTTACTGCCCAGCTCAGTTTTAGGAAAGCTCCACTTTGGGCATGACAAAGAAGACAGAGTACCCTCTCCCCTCAGCTCTCTATTAAGGGATACAGTATCTCACCAGGAGAGGATGGTCACCAGCATTTCTCATCTCTTTCAACTCTAAATTTCAGAGGCTACATTCTCAGTGAGTGTCACAAAGAGGTCAATGTCTCTTTTTTCCCACCCAGCTCCTATTTATGGGATACAGATTTTATTCCAGGTGTGGCAGGCCAAGAATTCTGGGGTCCTAGTCATCCTTGCCCCCGCTTGATAGTAGGATAATTGTTCTAAGCCAGGAAGGCAAACTAAGAAGATCAGAGGCTGTGGCTCCCTCTCAGTGCCCCAAATAATGGTTCAGAATTTGTTTTCCCCAGGTGGAAAAGCGTTCCTTAAGAATAGAGAGCTCTTAAAATCGCCAAAGGAACTGATTGTATTTGAGACAGAAATTTACATCCAGAAATTCTCTCAGAAACACTGGAGATTTTGGTGATGAATAATGAAGAGGAGGCAGATAATTCTGTGAGAACAACAAACTAAATCACAGGCCAACCAATTTGCTAAGAACCAGAGAAAGACAGCTAAGAGTAGCCCTCCTGGAGTAAAAAAAAAAACCCTTAGAGACTAACCTCAAAAACTACCTTTGCTTGAATTTAATTGTGCCAGACTGTGGATCAACTTATTCTCTAAGGTACTATAGAATGTAACAGAGCATCCAGCCAGCAATTAATGCAGCCTAATAACTGGGTATGGTACCCAAAACAGACAACTTAACAAAGAAATCAGGGAAAGAGACATTCAAAGTGAACCCTCCCAAAACTAGTCATCCCACGTTGACTGTGCACATGCTCAAGACTGAATTCTCTGAGAAATGACAACAGAAACTACACATTGCAAGGGGCATTGAAATCACTGAAATAATGTAGTCAAGTCATTAGGACAGCCAACAAGGAAGCAGTAACAAGAACAAGACCTGGAGAGGAAGAAGGCAAATCAGTATCCAGATTTTCTGTAATAAACTTTCAGTGTTGACCAAAAAAAACCCCACAAGATATGCAAAGAAACTGAAATGTGTAACCTATACACAAAAAAAGTTAGCAGGCAACAAAAACATGACTGTGAGAAGGCCCAGATACCAGATTTAACTCAGGTTTCAAAGAAACCATTATAAATATGGTCAAAGAACTAAAGGAAAGGGTGCCTAAAGAAAGTGAAAGAAGATATGATAACAATGTGTAATCAAATACAGAATATCAATAAAGATGTAGAAATTACAAAAGAGATCCAAATGGAAATTCTGGAGTTGAAAAACATTATAACCAAATGAAAAATTCACTAGAAGTGTTCAAATTAGTTTTGAACCTGTAGAAAAAAGAATCAGTGGATTTGAAGATGAATTGACAGGAATACTGAAATATTAAGCACAGAGAGAAAAACGAATGATGAAAAATGAACAGAGCCAGAGAAATGTGGGATACCATTACAAGCACCAACATATTACAATAAGAGAACCAAAGAGAAGAGAGAAAAGTAGAAGCAGAAAAATAATATTTGAAAAAATAATTGCTGGAACTTTTCCAAATTCACTGAAAATGGGTAATATGGAAATCCAAAAAACTCCATGAACAATATAAGGTAAGATCAGCGTGGAGAGATATCATAATAAAAATGCTGAAAGAGGAAGACAAAGAGAAAATCCTGGAAATAGCAAGAGAAAAATGACATGTACAATAGAATCTCAGCAAGATAAATAGCTGACTTCTCATCAAAAACAAAACCAATGGGATTCAAAAGACCCAGTAGGATGGTATATCCCAAAGTGCTGAAAAAAAAATTGTCAATGAGGAATCTTATATCCAACAAAATTATTTTTGAAAAAATGAAGATGAAGAAAGACATTACCAAGCAAATAACTAACAGAATTTATTTGCTTGCTGATTTTCCTTGCAAGAAATACTAAGGGAAATTTTCTACCTGGAAGTAAGTGATCCAGACAGTAATTTGCATGTATGCAACAAACAAGCAACAGTAAATATAATTTTAAAAGACAGTATAAATGCATATTTAGAGCAATTTAGTAAAACTATGCATATAATTGAACTATTGGGCCTATAACATATAGAAATGTATTATATTTGACATTTTGTAACATTTTTTGTAATGTTTGTAAAGTAATGACATTTATAATATCACAAAGGAGGTGGGTGGTAGCAAAGCTGTATTGGAAACATGAACAACAACAACAAAAATGACACAGCTCATAAATTTAAATCCACAGGAACAAAGAAAAAGCACATGAAATATTTTTTTTTTGCACATGAAATATTTTAAAAGAAAGTATAAAAAACTCTATAAATATATACTTGCTCTGCTTTCTTTTCTTGGCTTCTTTAGTAGATATACAATTATATAAAGTAATGATTATAACAATGTATTTTTTAAACTTGCCCAAGAATAAATAGAAGATATGAGAATCCATATAAAAAGTAAAGAGATAGAATTAGTAATCAAAACCCTTCCTGCAAAGAAAAGCTTAGTCCCTAATGGCTTCACTGGCGTGATCTATCAAATGTTGAGAGACAAATGAACAATCTTTCAAAAACTCTCAAAAAAGAAGAGGTAACACTTCACAATCAAGTCTATGAGGCCAATATTACCCTGAATCTAAAAACAGACAAAGACATCACAGGAACAGAACATTACAGATCAATATCACTTATGAATATAGATACAAAATTCCTCAACAGAATACTAGCAAATCTAATCCAGCAACATATCAAATGGACCATGCAGTATGACTTAAATGGGGTGTTTCCCAAAAATAAAGTTTAACACCCAAAAATCAATTAACATAATGCATCATGTTAATAGAATACAGTACCAAAAATATGATCATCTTGATAAATGCAAAAAAAGCATTTGACAATATCCAACACTACTTCATAATAAAAATATTTAATAAACTAGGAATAGGAGGGAAATTTCTCATCCTGATAGCAGCATGTACAAAAACTCACAACTGTCATCATACTTAATAATGACAGACATTCAGAGGGAGGAGCAAGATGGCATAAGAGTAAGAGACCTAAATTTCAACTGGCCCCAGGAATTTAGCTAGATAGTTATCAGATCATTCTGAACACCTAAAAACTCAACAGGAGATCAAAAAGAAGAGCGGCAATTCTAGACACAGAAAAGTGACCACTTTCTAGAAGGTAGGATATTCGGAGAAGTGAAGTTGAGGCAATACATGGGAAGATAGAACATGGGGGAAAGGACCAACTCCTGGCAAGCGGCAGAGCAGCTGAGCACAAAATCAGAACTTTTAGAAGCTCAGTGGAGGGACATTACTGCAGAGGAGCCAAGTAGTGGGCTCTCAGCTTGGGGTTACCTTAAACCAGGATCCAAGCCTCAGACAGGCCACTGCTCTTTGGGCAGGGGCCACAACAAGTGGTAGATCCAGGGGGACTCACCTTCCTCGCCCAGGAGTAGCAGTACAGGAGCACGTGGCAGGAATTTGCTGACTCTGGAGACTCCAAACTGGGCTGAGCAGAGATGGAAACGCTTGGTCACAGGGCAGGTAAGCACGGAGTGTGGCTGGAGACCAGGGAGACAGGCATGATAGACTTCTTTTCTCTGGGGGTGCACTGAGGAGTGGGGCCGAGCTCTCTGCTCCTCAGGGCCGAAGACTAGGAGGTCGCCATCTTCATTCCCGCCCTCCAGAGCTGTACGGAAAGCCAGCAGGGAACAAAAGCTCCGCAGAGTGAAGCTGAGCAGATTGCTTAGCCTGGCCCCTGGCAAGGGCGGGCCGTTCCAACTCAGGCAAAGACATTTGAGAATCACTGCAATAGGCCCCTCCCCCAGAAGATCAGTGAGAAGGTACTGCCAAGACCAAGTTCAACAATCAGCGAGAACTACGGAACTTCAGAGTTAAGGGAATGCACCAGGTAGAATTCATGGCTTTCCCTCCCATGACTTTTTAGTCTTCCAAAGTTATTTTTTTTTAATTTTCATTTTTTCTTTTTCTGTTTTTAAAAAAATTTTTCTTTTTCCTATTTTAACCCATTTTAACTATTTTATCTTATCAATATCTTTTTAAAATCTTTTTTAATTTTCATTTTTTATAGTTATATTCTGTCCTGTCATTGTATTTGACCTTATTTTTTGTTTACATAAAAGATTTTTTTCTTTAAAATTTTGGGATACAGTTTCTTCTAACAGGTCAAAGTATACCCTAAATCTAGAATATAGCTTTTTTCTAGTCTCCAGCCTGATCACATTCTCTCCTTTTTTTTTCTTTTTTCAACCAACTTCTTATCTTACCAATTCATTTTTTAAATTTTTTTAATCTTCATCTTTATAGTCATATTCCATCCCTTCATATATATATATATATATATATATATATATATATTTTACACATATATTTATTTTGTTTAAAATTTTGGGAGGCAGTTTCTTCTAACAGACCAAAATCACCCAAAATCAAGTGTGTGGCTCTATTCTATTCACCAGCGTAATCATATGGTTTTTTTTTTTTTTTTCCCTTTCTTTCTTCTTCCCCCAGTTTTGGGTATCTTTGGATTTGGTTATGTATATTTTTCTGGGGTTGTTGTAACCCTTTTAGCATCTTGTTCTCTCATTCATCTATTCTTCTCTGGACAAAATAACAAGGCAGAGAAACTCCACTCAAAAAAAAGAAGAAGAAGAAGAAGAAGAAGAAGAAGAAGAAGAAGAAGAAGAAGAAGAACAAGAGGCAGTACTGACTGCTAGGGAACTAATCACCAGACATTAGTAAGATGTCGGAACTAGAGCTCAGGATGATGATTATAAAAATGTTAGCTGTGCTTGAAAAATGCATAGAAGATAACCATAGAATCCCTTTCTGGAAAAATAAAATCCCATTCTGGAGAAATGAAAGAACTAAAAGCTAACCAAGTTGAAATTCCAAAAGCAATTAATGAGGTGCAATTAAAAATGGTGGCTCTTACTACTAGGATAAATGAGGCAGAATAGAGAATTAGTGATATAGAAGACCAAATGTTGTAGAATAAAGAAGCTGAGAAAAGGAGAGATAAACAGCTACTGGATCATGAGAGGAGAATTTGAGAGATAAGTGATATCATAAGATGAAATAATATTAGAATAATTGGAATCCCAGAAGAAGAAGAAAAAGAGAGAGGGGCAGAAGGTATATTGGAGCAAATTATAGCAGAGAATTTACCTAATTTGGGGAAGAAAACAAGCATCAAAATCCAGGAGGTACAGAGAACCCCCCACAAAATCAATAAAAATAGGCAACATCCCATCATCTAATAGTAAAATATACAAGTTTCAGATACAAAGTGAAAGAATCACTACCCCAGCTTTCTTTTGAGGTCCATTGGCATGAAAGATGGTTCTCCACCCCTCACTTTCAGTCTGGATGTATCTTTAGATTCCAAATGTGTCTCTGTACACAGCATATGGGTGGGTCCTATTGTTTTATCCAGTCTGCAACCCCATGCCATTTTATTGGAGCATTTAGGCTGTTCAGATTGAGAGTGATTATTGAAAAATATGTTTTTATTAATATCATGTTGCTTGTGAAGTTCTTGTTTCTATATATTGCCTCGATAAATTTCTGTTCTGTGTCACTCTTGGATTCTTTCCTCTTTTATAGAACCCTCTTAATATTTCTTGTAGTGCTGACTTGGTGGTCACATAATCTTTTAGACTTGCTGGTCCTGGAAGTTCTTTATCTCTACTTCCATTTTGAAAATTCTGAAAGCAGCTTGAGACAAGAGGTCTGTAGCCTACAACAGTAGAAATATTAGATTGACAGCAGACCTATCCACAGAGACTTGGCAGGCCAGAAGAGATGGGCATGATATATTCAGAACAGTAAATGAGAAAAATATGGAGCCAAGAATACTGTATCCATCTAGGCTGTCATTGAAAATGGAGGGAAAAAAAGGTTCCAGGACCAAAACAAACAAACAAACAAAAAAAAAACCCCACCAAAACTAAAAGAATTTGAAAATGCCAAACCACTGCCACAGGAAATATGGAAGGGGTCCTCTAAGCAAAGAGAATGTCTAAAAGTTACAGACCAGAAAGGAACAGAGACAATATACAGTCACGGTAACAGTCACTGTTCAGGCAATACAAAGACACAATTTAGTGTTTCTATTTTTCTTTAGTTAACCTGAATGTAAATGGGCCTAATGCCCCAATCAAAAGACATAAGGTATCAGAATGGATTTAAAAACAAACAAACAAACAAAAACCAAAAACCCCAAGACCCAGTAATACGTGGTCTGCAAGAAACTCATTTTAGACCCAAAGACACCTCCAGATTTAAAGTGCAGGGGTGGAAAATAATTGACCATGTGAATAGACATCAAAAGAAAGCTGGGATCACAATCCTTATATCAGAAAAATTAGATTTTAAGCCAAAGACTATAACAAGAGATGAGGAAGGACCCTATATCATACTTAATGGGTCTATCCAATAAGAATACTAAACAGTTGTAAATACCTATGCCCCTAACATGGGAGATAGCAACTATATAAACCAATTAATCACTAAATCAAAGAAATGACAGTAATACAATAATAGTTAGGAGACTTTAACACCACCCCCCTCAGTGAAATGGACAGATCATACACACAAAAGGTCAACAAGGAAATAAAGGGTCTAAATGACACACTGGAACAAATGGATGTCACAGATGTGTTCAGAACATCCTGTAGCAAAGCAACAAAATACACATTCTTCTCTAGTGCACATGGGGCATTCTCCAGAACAGATCACATCCAGGGTCACAAATCAGGTCTCAGCCCGTACCAAAAGATTGGGATCATTCCCTGCATATTTTTAGACCACAATGCTTTGAAACTAGAACTTACCCACGAGAGGAAAGTTGGAAGGAACACAGGCTAAAGAGAATTCTACTAAAGAATGAATGAGCCAACCAGGAAATTAAAGAAGAATTTTAAAAATTCATGGATATGAATGAAAATGAAAACACAACTGTTCAAAATCTTTGGGACACAGCAAAGGCAGTCCCGAGAGGAAAGTATATAGCAATACATCAAAAAAGAATAAAATACTCTAGAATGACTTTAACAAAAGAAATGCAAAACTTATATTTTGAAGCCTAGAAAATATTTGCTGGAAAACATTCAAGAAGGGCTAAATAAATGGAAAGACATTCCACATTCGAGGACTGGAAGACTGAATATTGTTAAGATGGCAATATTTCCAAAATTATCTACAGATTCAACACAATTTCTACAGAAATCCTAACTGACTTCTTGTCAGAAACTGACAAGGTGATCCTAAAGTTCATATGGAAATGAAACTAGAATGTTTCTCCCTGTCCCCCAAATATTTGAAATTAGAACAAAATTGGAGGACTCATAATTCCCCATATAAAAACTTACTTCAAAGGTACCATAATCAAGATTGTGTGTTACTGGTATAGGAAAGACATATAGATCAATGGAATTGAATTGGAGTTCAAAAATAAAACCTCACATTTATGATCAATTGATTTTTTGAAAATGATAAGAGGAAAATTTAATGGAAAAAATCATCTTTTAAACAAATGGTGCTCAAACAACTACATATCCACTTGTAACAGAATGAAGTTGAACTTTACTCACCCTATATATACAAAGATTAACTCAAAATGAGCCAAAGACTACCTCTGTGATCTTCCTCCTCAACACCCTAACCCTGTGAAATTAAGAGAGAAACATCGGACAAATTCTAATAGACATGCACCCTGTAATATCCCTGACCAGTGTTCCTCAAAACTGTCAAGTTTATCAAAAACAAAAGTTTGAGGAAGTGCCATGACGAAGAGAAGCCTAAGGAGACATAACATGTAAATGTAACATGGTGTCCTAGATGCGAACTTGGAACAGGAAAAAAACACTAGATAAAAACTAAAGAAATCAAGAGGCGCCTGGGTGGCTCAGTTGGTTAAACATCTGACTCTTGATTTGGGCTCAGGGCATGATCTCAGGATCCTGAGATTGAGCCCTATGTTAGGCTCTGTGCTCAGGGAGGAGTGTGCTTGAGGTTCTCTCCCTTTCTCTCTGCCCCTCCCTGCCCCCATCCCCCCCACACTCTTTCTCTAAAATAATCTTTAAAATTAAACAAACAAAAACTATGGAAATCTAAATAAGTCATGGATTTTTGTTAATAATGCATTAATATTGGTTCATCATTTGTAACAAATGTACCATACCAATGTAAAATGTTAATAATAGGGGAAACTCTGTGTGAGGTTTATGAGAACTGTCTGCATTATTTGCAATGTCTATACTATTTATAATTTTTCTGTAAATCTAAAACTTTTCCAAACAAATGCCTATTAATGAAAAAAATGGATCAAAGACCTAAATTTAAGAGCTAAAACTACAAAATTCTTAGAAGAAAATATCAACATAAGTCTTCATCATTGGATTAGATAATTTTTTAAAAGATAAGATACCAAAAGCACAAATTATAAACTTAAAAATAGATATAAAGAACATCATCAAATTTTCCTTTTACTTCCCAGTTTCTTTCCTCTCACTTCCCAGTCCTCTTAAATCCTAGTTTCTCCCAGGGTTGCTTCTGCAACAAATCACCTACATATCAATCATTGTCTCAGGATCTGCTCTGAAAGCCATAACCTAAGACAGATCCCAACACCTCCTGCTCCTGTATCTTTCCCAACCTATCCAGCCTGATTCCCTTAGTCCCAAAGGATCTTAAATGCTTAAAGGATCACGTTGACCACCAATAGATTGATTGACTGTTTGTCTTTAACTTAAAGTTGGTAATGACTTCTCTAATTGTAGAAGTAATACATGGTTATTGAAAAACAAATCAGACAAATAAAAGTCAAAAACCACTGTGTGTTTTGACTCCATGGCTTTTGGCATTCACCCTGACACTTCTGCTCTCACAGGGTTGAAGGCAACCTCTATCCCCTCCTCCCTGGTGTTCCCCGGGTGATTACTAGGTTCTCAGAGAGTAATATAATATGTATAATATTGTTGCATAATAGGTTGAATAATATTCCTTGTATCTCCCTTCAAAGTGAGTTCCTTCTGACAAGTACACATCTTTAAGAGGTTGGACTAAATTTTATTCTTTGATGCAATCCCTTGATGTGCCATGTTTCAAGGATTATAATCCTGGCACAGCGAGAAAGAGCCATATGTCTCAATATCTTTGTTATTTCTCCTAGGAGGCACAGCAGGGCTTTAGATATCCAATCGTGGAAGTTCAGAGTTTTTAGACAGGCACAACTTCAAGCTTACAAGTGAGATCTAAACTCACTAAATTTATGTTGGTCTGCACTCAAGTTATTTTCTGTCTAGGTAAAAAAAAATTAGGTATGTTTGCAAAACTACCTGAAGAGAAGGCATGTTTTATTAGGAATTATGCTCTTAATTTCATATATGGCTGAATGGCAATAGGCTTTGGAAAATTATAGGATCTACTGCTAGATTTTGAGTTCTAGGGTATAGGAAATGTTGATTGTGGCTGCCTTTCTGGTGCTGTGTTCGACATACTCGGGACCAAGTAAGTATTAGTTATTACTTTCAAATCTTCCCTCTCCACTCCAAATTCCATTTGGCTTCATGTTTTATTGATTCTAACTTGTAAATATCTTGAATATATCATTTTGTCAATTTACATATTTTAATTTAAGTCCTTGTTCTGGTAATATATTACTGGATAGCCATTCCAACTCGATGGCATAAGCAACAGTCCATTTATTTTATCCCATTATTCTGTGGATCAGGAATCCACAGAAAAGTTAGCTGGATGGTTCTTCCACTCCACTTGATCATTCAGTGGTATTCAGCTGACCTAGTCTGGAGAGTACAAGATGGCTTCACCCACATGCTTTGTACATTTGTGACCTCTCCATGCACTGTAGTTGGACTTTCACATAGCAGCTAAGGACTGGAGACCAAGATAGAAGTTGTCAGTCCTCTTAATGACTCGGTTTTGACTATGTATCATGACACTTTGTTTATAATCCATTAGTCAAAGGAGTCATATTCTAGAGAGGAATGGATCCTCCTGCCTATCCAGCTGTCTTTAACCCACTGTAGTTCTCTTCTCTTACTTGACCTCGTACCATACGGCTCTTCTAATCACAGTCTATCAACCATACATCTAAGAAGTTATCTTTCTATTGAAGAAAAATATAAGCCCTTATTTTTCTTCCACACATAACATTATTTATTGTCTGACTGCTGCTGATGTAATTATACTCAAGCTTTGTATCATAACACAGAAAACTTTTTACAATCTGGTGCTTATCTGTATTCCAAATATCATTTTCCAGCACTTGTCTATAAGAACCTCTACCATTCTCAAAATATACCATTTCCTTTCAGGATTCCAGACCATGCACATACGTCTTTAATCTGCCTGGAGTGCTCTCTCCTTATCCATTACCTCCTTCGTTCCTCCAGGCCGAGGTGGTCTTCCCAGAACTGAATTTCTAGAGAATGCTGTTCATTTACTATAGCTTTTGTCACATCTTATTGCCTTTTATCCATTTATATGTGTCTCTTTTTTTTCTCTGTATCTCTCTGACTATACAAATTTTGAGGACAGAGAATATTTCTCATTGATCTTTCTATCCCTAGTGTTTTAGCACAGTGCCTTACATAGAAATAACAAATAGCTCTATAAAATGAATAAATAGAAGGGAAAAAAAAACCTAGAAGAGTTCCAGTAGCAAAAACAGCAAGTGTTTCTAATAACCTGATATTTTCCATTATTTTCCAGAAGGTGTCAAAGGTGTACAGAAGACTAAAGTGTGCTGGAAGGCCACCTATGCTTCCAAAGTCACTAAGCACCTGTCCATAGACACAACATCCATATTTCCAGATTGAACATGACATATAATATTTTGATTCTTGCTTCCTCCATGTATTTCCACCCGATTATTTACTTTAGAATTTCAGCCTTCTAAAACTAATACCATTCATATTTTGAAAGTGTAGTAAAGGTAAAGGGTGCAGTTAACTTTGCAAATGCTCTTGCTATTATCTCTAGGAATGCAATGGGTAATGCATAAATGAGTTATAGACACAAAACTATAATACCCCCTTTACTCCTGACACAAGAGACTTTTTATAGTATAATTCTTCATTTTATACTTTAATTGCTAACAAAATTAATAACTCCAGATTATGCTGACAAGTATTGCAATCTCTGAATAATGGATACATAATTTAGGTAAGTGTACAGTGATTTAGATCTCAATCATGTGCCGGAGAAGAACATACCATTATAGCCTGAAATATTTGCTTTACTTCCCCAAGTGTGAGATGTGTTATATACTCTCCCAAGTGAGTTTTCTGCTTTTCATCAGTCATTTTTGTAGCTAAAATGGAAGAGATAATTGGAAATGAGGAGTGGGTTCTAATCAGGTGAACACCCATCTCACTTTCCCCAGAATAATCCTATTTATGTTTGCTAACATTATGTAATTAATAACAGAAATTCCTTTCATTCTCTGAAGTGTCCTGGTTTGGATTAAAAATTATATCAATTCCCCAATGATAAATAACTAGACAAATTATTTCTATTGCATAGTGTCAGGATGGGCAATTGTAGTGGCTTTCAAACATTTTGATCAAAATTCATAGGGAGAAATACATTTTTCATCATCACATAGTACACTCATTAACACATACATAACACACACACAGAAACACGCATGCACACACATACACAGGCACACACTCCATAAAGCAAAAGCTTAAGGAAATGATACTTGGATATTTCCAAACCTAATCTAGTCTCTTTTTAATTTTAAAAACTCCAGTGATGACACTTGAATTGATTTCCTATCCACGGCTTAAAAAACACCAATATCCTAGATGTATCTTGAGGTTCTGATGATTCTCCTTCACTGGATGATCTTATGAAAGTTGCCAAACTTCTCTGAACAACACTTTCATGGTCTGTAAAATGAATGTAATAACTATGTCAAGGTGGTAGGAAGAGTTAACTGAGTTGATGTGGTCTGAGCCTGGAATCTAGTAGACAATAAATGTTAGTTTCTTTTTCTTTCTTAAGCTTCTAAACCAACAAGACCTAGCTAAAGTTCACAGGTTTTTAGCAGTGAAAAAAACATTTCTCTTAGCCCTTTGACCTCTAAAGCTTGGTCAGAGTTTTGTTTAACCACTGATAATAACACTGTTTCTTCTGTGTTCAATGAGTAGAGTCACTTACTTTTTGAACTACTTCTGGTCAACTGATCAGAATAGCACCAGCAGCTTCTCAAAAAAGGAATACACAGAATAAGAAAAAGAACTTTGTTATGAATATTAAACAATACTTTTTATTGAGGGGTGAGGGATGCTGAAGACATTGATCATAATAATGAATACAACATAAACAGCTTACATCTCTGCTTCTGCTCTTAAATTGACAGTTTTCACACATAACTTTTTCTAGTAACAGAAGAGTGTGTTGCAAAATTAATCTTGAGAATAAAACAAGGGACAGAAGCATAGTTTTGCAAGTGGTGATGTTGTTTTCTGTTTTAATTGTGAAAGAATATAAATGAGTATTCTGTTAACTATCTGAGATATATACCATGAGGAATAACAGAAGACAGAGCCCAAGCAGGAGTGCTCTGATGTCCCATAATCCAGAAGACCAAAGCAATGATAAAGGTAAGCATTCTCCTTTCAGGCTGGCAAAATCCAGGCTTATGTCGAGGGTTCTCTAGTTTTCACAGTGTTAAGGTGGGGCAACTTCTCGTGCATAGCTCCACTGCATTGCTGGGCACCTGCTGAACCCAAGGGCATCACAGCAGTTGTGGACACAAGCCAGCTCTGCTCCTTCTACAGTTTGAGCCCCTGAACTCCAGACTGGGAGGAGAACCTCTCCATGGAATACACAGTAGGCATCCTATCGCTATGCTAGAACTCAGCCATCTTGCTCCTCATCTTCACATTGAGTCTTTCAACTTTGTCTTGTATAATATTGTTTCATCTTGATGAACTTTTATGCTTCAAGGAGCACCGTTGCAGTAGTTTTGCAGGCAGGACCCCCCCCCCTTTTTTTTCTGGGTACTCTTGACTCTTTACACAGTGCTCCCTATGCAGAGTGTGCTCAATAAATTGTGCTGATAAGTAAGTCATTCACTCAACAAATATTTATCTGGTGACCAAAGCAAAGATTAAGTTACCAGTGACTTTTAAATCACCAAATCCACTGACCATTCCTTATTGGTTATGATACTATAGTGGCCTCCCTTGGCCCACCTTCACTTCTCAGACCCACTGCCTGACTCTGACAAGCTTTCCCCTTTTCCTTTACTATTATTCAGCAATTGTAAGGAATTGAATCTGTCTCCAGTAATACATGGCTTGTTTGAATTAGAGCCAGGACTAGAACTCAGGTCTATATATAATCGACAATCAAGAAAGAGCCAACTCTTGATGTTTTTATTCATGGGGAGGAAACCCAGATGGACTTACTTACAATAGATGCTTCCAAATCAAAGATTCCATCCCCCCCCCCAGGACATAGTTAGGACACTGTCTAGTTACAAGATATTCAGAGAAAATTCACCCCTTTACCTGCCCCAGGGAAATAGGAGAATTCAATGCCTGAGCCATTTACCCAAGAGAGTAATCCAAGCTGGAAATTTTGCTTAAAGTATTCTTTTAAAAGGCCCTTCTGTCTTTATTATGACTATAAGGCTGCTGAGTCTGCCCAAGCATATGAGGTTGCAAAGAATATTTCTTTTTATTCAGACCTTGCATTCTCTATAAAGTGAAAGGATTCTTGGCACATAGTTGGCAATTACTATCTAGGTTTTCTGCATAACGTAGGTTTTTTTAACTAAGCTTTAACTCAATAGACATCAGGCTCCAGTGAAAATACATGTGGACTAACACGAGCAGAAGTAAACACAATTCTAATCAATTTAGCTGTTGACAAAAGCATGTGGTTTCATTGCTTGGGGCCAAAGTTTTAAGAGTGGGCTCTGATTTCTCGCCGGCACACCCTTCATTTATGTGTGCAAATAGGGTAATTAAGTGTCCAATTATCAGATTTGCATTGGCAAATGGGAGCTTTGTGTGGGTAAAATTCTCCATAGTTTGGGACCAGCTGAAACTTAGGTCTTTTATTTTTGAATCAATCGTCTAACAATAACGCAGGCATGATGAAGTTCTCATCTTGCCTCAATCTGAAGCCATGGCTGAAGACTTCCCTTTATTTTGGTGATTCAGTGAAGCAGAGAGCCAAAGTTAGGATTCTGAGCTTTTTCTCCCATACTCTCTACTCTGAAAAATAATTAAGCATTTCAAGCATTTCAGATTGACTTTGTTTTTCCTGCCAGCTCTATGGAATTGATTACTGAAGGCGAAATATCTGTAAATATTCTTTATGAAGATTTATTATATGTAACTAGTAAGTGAAATGACCATTCATAAAGCAACTTTATTCTTTTCTCCCCTAGTTCTTGGATGAAATCTAAGACAGTTCCCATAACTTTCTCAAAATATAGGTAATAAGTTTTCTGGACACCTTCAGTCACAGAGCTGGTCACCTTATCATAGTTAAGATGTTCTTTCTTGGCCCAGTTCTTGACAAGATGGAGTAAAATACTCTGTCCTGTGTCTCTGTGAATGCATTTAAAATTCTGGGTAGAATACCTGGAGCAGCTCTCTGAGGAATCTGGAAAGTTAGTGGCAGGAGGCAGATTGGGGAAGGAAACTAGAACTCACAGTACCCGTGAGTCAGCGGTGAGGTGACCATTTCCCCATCTTGTGTTCTAGATCTAGAGACAGCTGGTACCTTGAACCGGGTGCCACGTACAGACAGACAGAACTCCAAGGAAGTCCTTGAATTTTGGCTTAAAGAAAGAGAATGGGGGCTCCTGGTGGTCAGAGAGAGGAGAAAATGCCCTGTTTTTATTCTTCCTTTACATTTCCCTACTCCTCTAGCTCCCAGGCAATCCTGTCCTGATGGTGACAGCTTGGTAGGCACAACAGGAGAGCCCTTATCTCTGACCAGAGAAACTACGATCTCTCTTTTTTCTCCTCTATCTTCTTGCTACTTCACCCTAGACCAGAAAGACTTGGCCCCTTCTTCTTCTTTTAACCCTATTTTGCAAAGGGCTTGCATGAGTTTGATCACATTTTCTTCTGGAACAGTCCTCCTCTACACGGACTACCAAATGCACTTTTGCTCTATATTTCACATGTAGGATAAAGCTATGTCCTTAATAAAATTTCCCTTTTCCAGAAATAGCTTTACCTACTCCTGTTATGAGAGACTTTGGTATAATATCTCATAATTATCTCTGGTTTGGATGCTGCCATCTTCATCTGTGGATTCATTCCCACCCTCCAGGGCTTGGTTTAGTGATTTCTATAAGGGTTTAAATAAATTATCACATTTATTGTCTTCTAAATGAACTATTACAAGACACATTAAAAGACATGCATTATGCTGAGAAGGAAACATTAGAAATGCCTAAACATAAATGAATTTATATAAATATTTTATTATAGACAGGGCTGCCATACAATGATTGCCCAGAATATTTGAATATTTGAAAATGAAAGGGGGAAGAGGTACTAAAATGATGAAAATAGGGTATTTGATACAAAGATACAAACTGGAATGCATGGTAACCCTCCTAATAGACTTACTGGCAAATGCTTCTTCATCTCTCATTCATGATTTCTTCTCCAGGCACAGTTCTAGACGTGGACAGGTGTGTCCCAAATGCCCCGAAAGTGTACATTTTGACCTCATATCCTATGCTAGACTATGCCACTAAGAAAGAGAGGATGTGGAAACCTCACTGCACACAAAAGTATTAACTTTGTGCAACTTCTGCCTTTCTTTCCATCTATCTTTGACTCTTACCTTCTTCCAAACACAAGAGGATGATTCCCTAGCACCTAATTAGAGGGAACATTGCAAGGTAATTTTGTATAGCCTGACTATTTGAGGAATATCACGACCTGGTTAAATACATATTCTGTGAACTTACAGGTTAACAGAGCTTCTTTCCACTCCCTCTCCTTACCAACATTGCATCTGAAAATTTTGGTAAGGAATTATCATTCACTTCCTTGTGTGAAATTAGTATCCTAAGTACGAGTGCGTGGAGTTGTTTATATCCTGTTTTCCCCTCAAACAAACTTATGTTGCCGTTTTAAGTAAAGTTTATTCCATTTTACTTTTAACTAATAAAGTTCTTATAATCTCTTGCTGGGGTTGGAAAACTATGGCCTGTCGGCCAAATCTACTTGTTTTTATAAATAACGTTTTATTAGAACTTAAGTACAACTATTTGCTTACTTATTGTCTATGGCTGTTTTTATAATACCAGGTGAATTGACTAGGTTCTGCAGAGACTAAATGGCTTGTAAAAACAAAAAATTTTACTATTTGGTCCTTTACAGAAAACATTTGCTGACACTGTGTCTAACATAATCATTCTAACACTGATAGTACTGCACAAATTTATAGAAAGTAAAATGTGATGTACTCTGTTGAATACAGTCTGAATGTAGGATATATCATAGAGATAGGTCTAAGAAAGTATATTCCTGACATCAGCTTTTATTTTTCCTCACTTGCTGAGTTCCCATTAATCAAGATTTCTTGTGTACAGCAAATTTCCAGTAAAGCATCATGATTATACAGATTCTAATATTCCTCATGTCATTCCTCATGTCTCCCAGTCCATAAAAATTTGATATATATATATCATCTGCATCTATATCTATCTTCTTTATCCATTCATCAGTCGATGGACATTTGGGTGGTTTCCTTAATTTGACTATTATAGATAATGTTCCTATAAACTTTGGGGTGCACATATCCCTTTGAATTAATATTTTTGTATCCTCTGGGTAAATACTCGATAGTGCAATGTTTGGAACATAGGCTAGTTCTGCCATTCTGGAAAACAGTACGGTGTTTCCTCAAAAACAAAAACAAAAAGAAAGAGAGAAAAGAAAAAAGAAAGAAAGTACAGATTCTTAATAGTTGGTGGGGCGGTGGGGATGGGGGATAGATGATGCTGATTCTGGTCCACAGAACACATTTTGGGTAACAAAAGTTGTGATTTGAAATGTGTGCATGTGTATGTGAGCACATATGTGCACACATATATCTCTAACATGGCCATTATTGTTCTTGCTAAAAACCCAACTTGCCTTCTTTTTGAATATGCCTGGCACACTCAACTAGAGGAGATTTTCCCTCTTGTTTGTGAAGAATTTCTAATGAACTGCGTGCACAAGGACCCTCCCCTGCTGACTCATGCACACTGAACCCTGCTTAAGCTGTCAAGACAGTTGTCTGTGCTGTTAGCTCAGGTTTCTGCTCAGATGTGCTTATGCTGTCAGCTCCGGAGGGGCTTCACTGATAATGGCATCTGAGGGCATTCAATTAGCACATTTCAGGTTTCTCTGGTCACGGACACCTCATCATTTCTTTACTTAGGGATCTTTTCCTTTTTCCAAATCATTAGGCATCTCTTCCATGTTACTTTTCACTTTCCAGCCTGTAGTGTCTAAGGATTCTATTTTAATATCATCTCACAACACATCTCTGTGTTAGGGTAATTTAGGGAGGAACCAGGGGCTAACTTACTTTTTAAAGTAAGTTTCATTTTTCTGATTCCCACTAAGACATTGATCCTGCCTCCTTTACTCGAATCCAGTGAAACCTCAGCATTAATAAATAGGTGTGATGAAGTCTGTGCCTGGAGATGGAAACTGAGTCTGGGAAGACAGGGAGGAGAAAGGATGAGGACAAAGAGAGAAGGCTCCTCAGGTTCACACCTGCAAAGTAGAAAGGAAAAACCACTGTATTGGGGAGTGAGATAGTGAGCTCCTCATTTTGTCCTAAATCCCAGTATCTCAGGAAGTAGGGCAAAGGTGAGATCTGGTGATGCTTTTTCTGATATAAGCTGGGAGGGAGGACTCCCCGGTTCAGGGCTTTTCAAAATTTAACATGCATGGGAATCCTCTGGAGACCTTACTAAAAATGCAGATTTTCACTAGTTAAGTCAGAATGGGGTCAGAATTTATAAATCTCTAACAAGCTCTCTGGTGATGCTTATGTTCTTGATTAGGGGACCACACTTTGAGATGCAAGGCTCTACAGGCATCCATCAAGGGCCATGGTTCTCAATCTTGGCTTCTCATTAGAAGCACCTGGAAAGCTTAAAAAAATTCCAATGCTCAGACCTCACCAGAGACCTATTATTAAATTAGAAACTGTGAGATCCAGACATCAATAATTTTGAAAGCTTCTTCAGTGATTTCAGGGTGCAGTTGCCAGAGAGGAAGAGGAATGGGAGGAAACAGAGAATCGTTTCTCAAAGTGTGGTCCCAGGACCAGCGGCATCAGTGTCACCCAGGAGACTGTTATAAATGCAAATTCTTAGACCCTCCCCTAGGCCTACTTTATTGGAAAGTAACAATCTGTTCCGTTAAGTTTTTCAGAGGATTCTAGCACACACTAAGATTTGAGAACCACTGCTTTATATATTTAGCCTCTCAGACCAGTTTGATGGTGAGAATTAATACATTCTAAATGTTAACATGGCTTCAAGCATGTTTATTAAAGACCCACCTACCACTTACTGAGTGCTTTCTATTTGCTAGGTAAAATGCCATGCAATTGACTTATAATATCTCACTTATTGGCTTAACATCCTGGACAGTTATTATAATATTAATGTTCCCATAACACAAATGAAGAAATGGAAGATTACAGAAGTTAGGCAATTGGCCAAAAGTCACAGGGCAGGGAAATTAGTATTTCATACCAAGTCCTTCTGATTCTACTTGCTATCGTCTAACCTCAGCTAGGCTTCCAGCGGATTGACCGGAAGTGTAATTCACTCATTTTGTAACCACTGTGAGCATGTAAGACATGTTAGGTATCAAGCTACACCTGTCTAGTTGTTCTTGTCTTCATGAGTTCATGAGCTATTGGGTTTCAGAGAAGAAAACTGGCCATTAATACATAGACATGCAGTCTATAATAGGATCAGCCCGTGCTAAGTAACTTCTTGGGGATTAGAAGGTGAGGTGGCAGAGTGTTTTAGGAGGAAGCCCAGAGAAAAAAGGAAAGTGTGGTTGGGATAGTAATTTGACTTAGAAGAAATCAAACCATTTTTAAATTCCTTTCATAACTGCTTCAGTTTGATTAAAAATATCCACTGGAGGGCGAGGAGATGGGTGAGCCTTGTGGTGGGTATTAAGGAGGACACGTATGGCCTGGAGCACTGGGTGTGGTGCATAAACAATGAATCTTAGAACACTGAAAAAATCAAATTAAATTAAAAAAAAATCGGGGGAACCAAGATTTAGAAACAAAGGCTTAAAAAACAATAAAAAAATAACCCCGAATTGCTGAAGAAGAAAAGCAAAGCTGGGGGCATCTCATTACTTGACTTCAGGCTTTATTACAAAGCTGTGATTACCAAGACAGCATGGTACTGGCACAAAAACAGAGAAACATACCAATGGAGCAGAGTGGAGAGCCCACATATGGACCCACAAATCTATGGTCAAATCATCTTTGACAAAGCAGGAAAAAATATCCAGTGGGAAAAAGACAGTCTCTTCAATAAATGGTGCTGGGAAAATTGGACAGCTATGTATAGAAGAATGAAACTAGACCATTCTCTTACACCACACACAAAGGCAAACTTGAAATGGATGAAAGACCTCAACGTGAGGCAGGAATCCATCAAAATCCTGGAAGAGAACATAGGCAGTAACCTCTTTGACATCGGCCACAGCAACTTCTTTCAAGACACGTCTCCAAAGGCAAAGGAGACAAAAGCGAAAATGAAC
>PITA01016334.1:0-46953 GCA_004023965.1 Spilogale gracilis
AAAAAAAAGGCCCTTGTCTCCCAAACCTCCCTTCTCAAACCTGCTAGACCTGGAGCAACACGTGGGTCCCCCAACCATGGGCCCACCTCCCAGATCTTCCAGGAGTACTGAGCAGCTCGCCACCCCTGCCCATCCCAGATTCCGGCTCTCATCCCCAACCATCAGGAGGGTCATGGCGGCCACCTGGTGCCTGGGACCCATGTAGGCAGAGGGAGGAGGACTGAGGTGCCCACCTGGCCTCAGACTGCCGGCTCCAGCCTATGAGGAATTGGATGGGCGTTCCAAATGTTGAGCACCAAAACTGGCAAAACTCCTTGTTCTAGTGGGACTAATATTCTAGGTGAGGAAACGAAACAAAATAGAACACAGAACGCATCAAACGGTTATACATTCTATGGGGTGGGGGTATGAAAGGGGAACTAAGATCAGTGGGAGAGATGGCAATTTTAAGTTGGTCAGGAATGGCCTCCCGAAGAAGGTAACATTTGTCCTAAGTTCTGAAGGCAGTGAAGATGATCCTTGGAGGTGTCCAAGGCCATGGAAACAGGTACAAAGACTGAACTGAAAGATGGCCTGGCTTGTCAAAGAGAAAAGCACAAGCCGACTTTGGAACAGGAGACCTGCCCCTCTCATTTCTGGCTAACACACTGAGGCTTGTCTGATTTGTTTTCCGCATTGGCTCAAAGGTCTTTCCCTCCTACTTTGGAGATGGTGAGCTGGCCCGGGTGTAACGTTAGCCTTGGGGATGTAGTGTTGGGGGAGGGGACTAGGCAGCCAAGGGTACCACCCTTAGCTCCTTCCTCAAAGGGGCCTGCAGCCGCTGGATCTTTAAAAAGAAACACAAGTGGGAGAAGTAGGTCGCCCCTGCGGCAGCTCAGCCTCCTTTCTGTAGTGTCAGGAGGCAGGAGGAGCTGGTGGAGTCCCAGCATCCCCCTTCACTACATTAACCAGTCCTGACCTGGGGAAAGTCTGAAGGGGGAAGAGAATCAAATTCAGGGTTTGGTGAGTCACACAGCTTGATTTCAAACTATTCTGGTGCCTGTTAGTTGTGTGATCTTCGATAAGTAACAGCCTTTCTGTGTTTTCAAGTTCATTTCTAAAACACGAGGGCGCCTGGGTGGCTCACTGGGTTAAGTGTCTGTCTTCAGCTCAGTGGGGAGTCTGCTTCTCCCTCTTCCTCCTTGCTCTTTCACCCTCCCTCCTCAAATAAATAAATAATAGGAGTAGAACACGGAAGCACCTCTACAGTCAAGTTCTAAAGTAATGGCAATACTGAAATCAATGTTAACCCTGACTTTTTAAAAAAGATTTTATTTATTTGACAGAAGCACAGCTAGAGCGGGAACACAAGCAGGGGGAGTGAGAGAGGGAGCAGGCTTCCAGCTGAGTAGGGAGCCTGATGTGGGGCTCGATCCCAGGACCCTAGAATCATGACCTGAGCCAGAGGCAGACACTTAACAAATGAGTTACCCAGGTGCCCCAACCCTGACATTATTTAAAACAGCTGTCATTGTTTCTCTGGGTGAAGCAATTGGGTTGGGGACATGTTTGAGAAATGGTGACCTTTAAACGTGGGTGCCCTGTGAACAGGTGCTTGGACAGGGAGTCTGTTGTAAATGGAGAGGCCTTTGTCTCCCAGTCACAGCTGGCACTAGCTCCTTGAATTTTTTTTTTTTTTTTTTTGCACTGAGCTTTTCAGTTGGGAATAAGTTTGCTGTGTACAGGACTGTTGTGAGAACTACAGTTGGAAACTGCCTGACAGGCAGTAAAGTAGATGCTTAAGAAATAGGGATATGGGGTGCCTGGGTGGCTCAGTGGGTTAAAGCCTCTGTCTTCGGCTCAGGTCAGCCTTACATCAGCCTCTCTGCTCCGCTGGGAGCCTGCTTCCTCCTCTATGCCTACTTGTGATCTCTCTCTGTCAAATAAAATCTTTTCTTTTTTTTTTTTTTTTTTAAGATTTTATTTATTTGACAGAGAAACACAGCCAGAGAAGGAACACAAGGAGGGAGAGTGAGAGAGGGAGAAGCAGGTCTCCCGCAGAGCAGAGAGCCAGATGCGTGGCTCGATGCTGGGACTCCAGGATCATGACCTGAGCTGAAGGCAGACGCCTAACAACTGAGCCACCCAGGTGCTCCTCTGTCAAATAAAATCTTAAAAAAAGGGGGGGGGGATATGAAGTGCCTAGCTTTCCAATTAGTAGAGTGTGTGACTCTTGATCTTTCTTAGGGCCCTGAGTTCAAGCCTCACATTGGGCATGGGGCCTATTTAAAAAAACAAAAGCAAAGTAAAAGAAATGGGAAAAACCCGGATTCAGAACTCAACTCCTCTTAGCTTAGAAGAAAGACTTCACTGATTACACATTACACGAGGGCCAATACCATGGACTACAAAGACAGCAGATCACTTTATTTATTTTTTATTTTTTTAAAGATTTTATTTATTTATTTGACAGAGAAACACAGCGAGAGAGGGAACACAAGCAAGGGGAGTGAGAGGGAGAAGCAGGTTTCCCGCAGAGCAGGCAGCCCCATGCGCGGCTCGATCCCAATTCTCCGGGATCATGACCTGAGCCCAAGGCAGTCGCTTAACCAACTGAGCCACCCAGGCGCCCCGAGATCACTTTCTTTTGCCTGACTCTCCTCTCCTTTCCCCTTGCCCAGGACCACTGGAAACTTGACACATAAATAGGAGAGGGTGAGCATTTAATTCTCTCCATCTCTCTCAAGATTTTATTTATTTAACAGAGAGAGAGATCACAAGTAGGCAGAGAGAGCAGAGGAAACAGGCTCCCCGCTGAGCAGAGAGCCGGACCCGGGCCTGGATCCCAGGACCCCTGGACCCCTGAGATCATGATCTGAGCTGAAGGCAGAGGCTTTAACCCACTGAGCCACCCAGGTGCCCAATTCTCTTCATCTCTCTTGAGCATCTCCAGCTCTCTTCCCATCTGACTCTTATCTGGGGCAACTTCCAACCCTGAGCAGAACACTCCTACTGTTAGCATCTGCTCCCGAACTTCCAGTCCCAGTCCCTCAGTAGTACTCTTCCTTCAGCTCAACGCCCACCTCCGGGTCGGTCTCCAGACCCCCGGGTTTTGAGTCACAGCCACAATCGGTAAGCGCGTTGCGTCTGCGCGTGGTGAGACGGGATTTGTAGTTCTAGCGCCTCAGGGTATGCGAGGGAGGGCCATTGCGCATGCTTAGGCGGGCACTTTCTGCACGTGTCTCTCCACCCTGGGTTCGGTCTGGCAAAGAAGGAAAGACCGATTACTCCTTTAGGAAGTCACTTACGGGCGTTAGGCGCCAGCCGACCCTTACCAAGTCTGGAAGGCCCCAGTGCTGGCCGGCAGGAGAAGGCTTAGGTCAGCTGTTTTTAACGAATGACTTTAAAGGGGGAATGACTTTTGCTAAGGGGGAGTCCGCTGAGAAGCCTGTCCTCTTCCTCCAGGCTGGACCAAAAATTGACCCACCACTCCTGGAGCCAAAAGTCACCCAAGGCAGGGCTGGGTTGTCCTTGGGGATTAGAGGCCTAGTTGATTAAATTCAGTAAATATTGTCTTAGGGCGTGGCTGAGTACAATGAAAGGACGGCCTTGAAACTCTCAGGGTAAAAGCCAAGTTTTCAAAAAAATAAAATAAAAAATAAAAGCTAAGTTTTCCAAGAACAATTTGCAGGGCTGGTAATGCTTAATTTGATGATCTCTAACCCAGCAAACTATTATTACACCCATTTGACTAGTCGGAAAACTAAGACTCCCGAGTGGCAGGAGGTTGCCTATCTGTTCATTATCCTGGCCAGGAGTGGGGAAACCGAGGCCCCAGGGTCTCTTAGCTTTTCCCTCGTCTGCTGCTCCACTCTTAAAAAGAGGTGCCCTACTTTGTTCTCAGGTGGCGCAAGGATTACGAAGATGCCTTTCATCATGACTGTGCCCTTGTCTAAATTTCCTGGGCTGTTTCACCTCATTCAGCTTCAGGTAGGGAAAGAGGTTAGGCCTTTCGCTTCAGCGTTTATTCATTTAGAATTTTATATCCTTAGGGTTTTTCTCATATCCTTGTAAAAAGTATCAAACAGTACTGGAAAATGAGTAACACAAAATGTGTTAGAGGCTTCTGCAGGAAAGCAGCCTATCTTAAGCACTGCTTTGTCTGGCTTAGTCCTTCCTTTGTGTCTGGGGTCGAAAATTCACGCTAGGCTCAGTCCCCTCCGATCTTTCCTTTAGAACACCTACTGTGCTCTTCTCAGGCACCTTCGAGATCCCGTGGGGGAAAGGCCCAGTTCTGTTCGTAGAGGAGGGGGTGAAAGGCACAACTGGCTGTGATCGAGAGGTTCACGGGCCCACCACACATCGAAAGTCCCCACGGGCCACCAAACTCAGTTCCCAGCAAAGAGCTTCTGTCAGACCACGGTGAGAGGCGCTGAGAAAACGAGACGCTGGGAAGACCGAACGGCCAGAGAGGCCCGGCAAGCCGCCAACACTTCAGTCACGTGACCCAACTTCGGCGGGGCCTGGGTCTCCCCGGTGCCGGACCACGTGTTTATGGCTGTGCCTTTCGATTGGTTCGGCTGGACCAATTTGAACGGCGTACGGAAGCCGCCGCGGTTCATCCACGGCCGCGTTTTTTTTTTTTTTTTTTTTTTTTCATTCCTTCTCTTCGGCTCCCTGAGAAGCCGAAGCTCAAGGCGCCGCTGCTACCACCCGGGGCCCGGTAAGTGGGCCCTTACCCGAAGCCCGACCGGCTGAGCCCGGGCTTGCGTTGGCCCCCGCGGGGCTCTGGGTCTGCGCCGCGCGCGGCCCGACCGTCGGGGCCGCGCCCGACCGGGAAAGGCCGAGAACCTGGTTTGGGCCCCATTCGCGAGGCAGCGAGAACGGGCCGGGGCGGGGGAGGGGGAAACCGAGCCGGGGTTAGGGGGCGGGGCCTCGGAGCCGGGCGAGACCTGGGTGCCTGGAGAATCCGGCCAGTGGGGCGGCTGGGGTCGGGCTGGAGAGGGATCTGGGGGAAGCGCCTGGCAACTGCTTAGGTCCTGATTGGGGAACGTCGCGAGCATCGGGTGTGTGCGTGTGGGGATATTTCGGTAGGACTTTGGTTGGATCTGGTTGGGTAGGTCTAATTGAAAAGTTGGGGGTCTTCTTGGACCCCGACAGGGAGGGTTGTCAGACTTCGTTCAAGAGGGCTTTGCTGGGTCTGACTTCGAGGCGTCGCTAGGATTCGTTGAGGGGAGTGCTCCGGGAGGTCTTCAGTCAGGCCTAACTGGGGGAAGCTGCAGAGATCGGAAGAAGTGGGTTCCATCTCGAGGTGGTTGGTACCTTGGCCATACTTGATTAGAGGAAACAACAGAGATCTGCCAGCAGGAGTTAATGCTGACTAGGGCAGGAGGTGTGGGGCGGGGGGTGGGGGGACTTGGCTAGACCTGATTGGGGAAAGCCACAGAGACGTGTCCAGGGGGGTCATCTTTCACGGGGTGGGCGGGCTTGGCTGGTTCTCATTCCTAGAGGCAACTCGGACCTCTCTGGGGATTGCCTCCGACCGGATTAAGGGGAATCTCTCGATGGAGTCTGGCTAGGTCAAAGAGAGGAGCATCTGGCATCCGGCTCAGTTTGGAGACACGGATTACGGGAGGTGGCAGGGATCGGGATGATTGGAACACCTTGGGACCATGCATCTGGGAGGCTCAGGGGCCAGACCGATGCGAAGGAGGTGCCTGGGATTTGGCAGAGCTTGAGGGCTGGGTTTTGGAAGAAGAGGGTTCTTTGGAGACTGTGTCTGGACCAGGGAGATCACGGGGACCAGGGCGCAATCACGGTTTGGAGCAGAGCCCCTGGATGGAGAGGTGGCTGGGGCCTTGCCTGGTGGCTGTGAGGCTGGCGGAAGCTGTAATGCCTGAAGCCTGGGGAGGCGGCATGGGCCGCCCTAGCCCTAGGTGGAAGGCTCGGTGCCCGCCCGATGAGGCCCCACAGGTCCCGCCACCACCTCCCGCGGCCCGCATCCAGATTCCCTCACCTGAGCTCCCCAGCCCAAGACTGCGTGGATGTGGATGGCACGGCTGGCGGGGACCCCGCACTTGGGCTGGTGTGGATCAGCAGCCTCCGCCTGTCCACTGAGGGCGGTCCCGTCGTGCTGCCGCTGCAGCCACCTCCTGGGGGGGGGGGGGCTCGGGCAGGGTCTCACACCGGGCCCCTGGGACCCAGCGCTGACCTCGGCCCCTACCCCCGCAGCTCACCTTGCGCCATGGATTGGCAGCCAGATGAGCAGGGCCTGCAGCAGGTCCTGCAGCTGCTCAAAGACTCACAGTCGCCCAACACAGCCACGCAGCGCATTGTGCAGGACGTATCCTTCCTTCCTTCCTTCCTTCCGGGGTGGGGGAACAGGGCAGACATCTGCAGCCCCTGAAGGCCGGAGGAAGGGGCTGACTCCCTAATTCCAGACTCTCTTATTACGGCAGGAGCTAGCTTTGGCAGAGAATTAGGGATTGGAATTCTTGGGTCCTGTTTCTAGAGGAAATATGGCCCTGTGGGGGAGGGGGAGAACATGTTTGGCTGGCACTTAGTTTTTGTTTAGGTTTATGATTACTGTCTCTTTTTCCCAATCCATGCTTAAGATAAGTTGAAGTTTAAGGCATTTTCAACTATCAGCAAATTTTACATGAAAACGTAGATTCCCTTCTTTTTTAAAAAAGCAGGCAACGTGGGATTGTTCATGAGCAGGACTGAGTTGCGGCTACCTTGGGCCGACAGAGTGGCTCTGCCAGCCCTCTCCTGCTCTGGCCGTGTCTCCGAGAGTGGGTGGGAAACTCAGGCATGCTCTCGCACCTGCTGGATGACTTTGGTGTGCCTGCAGCGCTGGTTGTCCTGGCCCCAGGGGTTGACGGGTGGGTCTCAGGAGCTTTTCGCCTGGTCCCAGTGATCCCAAGGATTTTTAGCTACATGACAGTAAGGGGACCCACCTGGGGAAGGCCCTTGTCTCCCAAGTCCCTTAACAACCTGGCAGAAACTCAAACAACTGAACCAGTTTCCCGACTTCAACAACTACCTGATCTTTGTCCTGACCAGACTCAAGTCGGAAGGTATGCTCCCAGTGCCCCTCCACTCCGACGGGACCCCGCTTTCTCCTCTGTGCTCCCCTGACCCTCCGCCCTCCTCCCCCAGATGAGCCAACTCGTTCCCTCAGCGGTCTCATCCTCAAGAACAACGTGAAGGCACATTACCAGAGCTTTCCTCCCCCTGTGGCTGACTTCATCAAACAGGAGTGCCTCAACAACATTGGCGACGCCTCCTCACTCATCCGAGCTACCATAGGTGAGAGCAGGTGGCGCCCCGAGTTCTTACTCTAAGCCAAAGAGCTTTTCAGTGTGTTAAGGGTGTCGATTCACTGACTGCTCTAGTATCGTGGGTGATAGCACTGTTAGTGTTGCCATTTTACAGATGAGGACACTGAGGCACAGAGATATTAAGGGCCTTATCTGATGAGTAGCAGAGCTCCCAGAAGCAACCAGCGCAGGTCTGTGCTCTGAACCACTCCCTCCTGAAGCAGCCGTTCCCACTTTGGAGGCACTCAATATCCAGAATTCTGTTGAGATTCTGAGGGTGTAGCACATTAGAAGACAAGTGTGTGCCCCCTGCCCCCTCCTGTGGAGTTTGAGCCTTCAGCTAGTTCTCACCAATAATGATGAGGTGAGATGGGAGTTTGGCTTGAGTTTTGGAGCCTTCGTGACTCCCGAAGAGCTGCCTGAGCAAGATAACAGAAGGACAACTGAGAATTCTCCAGCAGTTTTACCTCATGCCTCTTTGCTACTGAGAAACACCAACCCAGCTCTTTGTTAATGACTTGCTTCTTTTCCCACCTTTACTGAGGTGTGGTTGACAAAGAACTGACTTGTTTTTATTCTCTAAATTAGTGTCTACTTTTAAAAGTTGTTTTTAGAAGAAGTTGTGTATGACTTTCAAATGAAAAGACATTTGGTTGCGGTAAAGGGAAGGTAACCTTAAAAATGTGCAATAAAGACAGAAAAATAGTATTAAAGTTGAGCCAGATACTGTCTTCTAGAAGTCCTGACCTTGGAGCCTGCTACCCTTAGGCCCAACAACATCCCCGTGAGGTCAGCAGAAGGATCTGGACTTACCAAGTTCTTTAGGTAGCCAGGTTTTGCTCCCAGTGTTTGAATTAAGGTATTGAAACTTCCAGTAGCCCAGGCTTTTATCCCCCACTGAGCCCGAGAGAGGTGTGGCCAAGGTCACAAGGACAGGGATGGGACTGGGACTACGCTCCCAAGTCCTCACAGTCTCCCTTCCGCAGGTAACACCTTCCCCAGCAGGAGGAGCGGGAGGCAGGCTCATCTCCACTGATGGCGAGGTGGTGTTACCTCTACTGGGAAAACACTGCCACCTCCTGGCTTCCAATGCCCTCTCTACACTGCCCTCACCTGAATTCAGCTCAGCTGGCAGTCCGCTTCTCAGCCCTCACACTGCGCATTGCAGGCTGCTCTTGGGCTTCTGCAACTCTCCCCAGGGCTTTATGGGCAGATACAACCTGTGTCTGTTACCTCTCCCCCCTCACCGCCCCCCTCCCCTGCCGGATCGCCCACCTGGCTCCCACCCATCTCAGAGCACACATGGCCTGCTCTTGCCCCAGCCATTTCCTCTGCCTAGGACAGTCTGGCCCCAGGGAGTTGGATCGCGCCTCCCTCATCTCTTTCAGGTCTTTGCTCAGCTGGCAAGGTATCCCTTGGGTGAGGCCTGCTCTTGCCACCCATTTTTAAAATGGGGTGACTGGCTGGGTTGGTCAGAAGAGCATGAGACTCTTGATCTTGGGGTCGTAGGTTCAAGCCCCATGCCTGATGTAGAGATCACTAAAAAAATAATAATAATAAACTTAAAAAAAATAAATAAATCGCTGCCCTCAACCTTAGCCCTTGCCCACTGTCTTCTCTGCTTTACTTCCCACCCCCTCACTCCCGCCCTTAGCTTTCAGCATCTAGCCTCCCAAGTCTTTTGCTGATTTTACCTTGAAGGCTCTTTCACTAGACAGCTCCCAAAGGCAGGGACTTTGTGTTTAGTTCTGTGCTGTATCCCAGGGCCTGCAACGGAGCTGGCTTACAGTAAGGCTCAGAGGATCTCGAAAGAAGAGTGTAGGGCTTCTGGGGGACTGCACACAGACAGCCTGCAAGCCCGTGGAGTGAGTGCGCGGCTAGCCCGCTCCTAGCACCCAGCCTGAGGCAGCGTCCTTTCCCGGCTGCCCCAGGCATTCTCATCACCACCATCGCTTCCAAGGGTGAGCTGCAGATGTGGCCTGAGCTGCTGCCCCAGCTGTGCAACCTGCTCAACTCGGAGGATTACAACACCTGTGAGGTACGTGACTAGCTGTGGCCCACCTGGGTGGGAGCTGGGACAGGACTGGGGTTCATGGCTGTCTGCCCACTCCTGTCTGCTCAGGGAGCCTTTGGAGCCCTGCAGAAGATCTGTGAAGACTCGTCTGAGCTCCTGGACAGTGATGCCCTCAACAGGCCACTCAACATCATGATCCCCAAGTTCTTACAGTTCTTCAAGCATTGCAGTCCAAAGATCCGGTGGGTGTGGCTCCAGGGGGCGGGGCCTGGAGGGGGCGGGGTCAGGCTTGATCTTGGTGCCCACTTCCCACTAGGTCCCATGCCATCGCCTGCGTGAACCAGTTCATCATGGACCGGGCCCAGGCACTGATGGACAACATCGACACCTTCATCGAGGTGGGCTGCCGGGCCAGGGGTGAACAGGGCAAGGGCCGAGGGCCGTGCTGCAGCTGATCCCACCTTCCCCGCAGCACCTGTTCGCCCTGGCTGTGGATGATGACCCTGAGGTGCGGAAGAATGTGTGTCGTGCCCTGGTGATGCTGCTGGAAGTGCGGATCGACAGGCTCATCCCCCACATGCATAGCATTATCCAGGTGTGCCCCGCCGAGGCAGGCCCAGGCGCGCTGTGCATTGGGCGGTGGGCAGCTGCTGGTGGGGAGGCACTCCTGACTGGGCTGGGCCTTAACCTTTCTCCCACCCTGCCCTAGTACATGCTGCAGAGGACCCAAGACCACGATGAGAATGTGGCCCTGGAGGCCTGTGAGTTCTGGCTGACGCTGGCCGAGCAGCCCATCTGCAAGGAAGTCCTGGCCTCCCACCTGGTCCAGTGAGTCCCAGTCCTGCTCTCTGCCCCACTTCGACCTCCACCCCTTACTGTGCTCTGCCTTCCCTCTGGTTATCCCCTGTGTTACTCTCAGTCTGTGTTCTCTGTCTCCCTTTACTTTCTATCCTTGTGTATATTCTTATTAATTTAGTTTTTATTTCTTTTTTTTTAAGATTTTATTTATTAATTTAACAGAGAGAGAGAGAGATCACAAATAGGCAAAGAAGCAGGCAGAGAAGGAGCAGGAAGAAGGCTTCCCGCTTGAGCAGAGAGCCGGATGTGGGACTCAATCCCAGGACCCTGAGATCATGACCTGAGCCGAAGGCAGAGGCTTAACCCTCTGAGCCACCCAGGCGCCCCTATTTCTTTTTTTTTTTTTAAGATTTTATTTATTTATTTATTTATTTATTTATTTATTTGTTTGTTTATTTATTTGTCAGAGAGAGAGATCCAAGTAGGCAGAGAGGCAGGCAGAGAGAGAGGAGGAAGCAGGCTCCCTGCTGAGCAAAGACCCTGATGCAGGCCTCAATCCCAGGACCCTGAGATCATGACCTGAGCCAAAAGCAGAGGCTTTAACTCACTGAGCCACCTAGGTGCCCTATTTTTATTTCTTTTAAAGGTTTTATTTACTTACTTGACAGAGAGAAACACAGCTAGAGAGGGAACACAAGAACGGGGAGTGAGAGAGGGCAAAGTTGGCTTCCCGCTGAGCAGGGAGCCTGACATGGGGCTTGATCCCAGGACTCTGGGATCATGACCTGAGCTGAAGGCAGACACTCAATGACTGAGCCACCCAGGTGCCCCATTGTGTATTTTTTTTTTAAGATTTTATTTATTTATTTGACAGAGAGATCCACAACTAGGCAGAGAGGCAGGCAGAGAGAGGAGGAAGCAGGCTCCCTGTTGAGCAGAGAGCCCGATGTGGGCCTCGATCCCAGGATCCTGAAATCATGACCTGAGCTAAAAGCAGAGGCTTTAACCCACTGAGCCACCCAGGCGCCCCCCCCCATTGTGTATGTTTATTCAGCAAGCGATACGATAGTTTTTAATGACTTAGAAATTAAGTAAGTTATAGGTAAAAAAAATGAAAAGTTGAGAAAGGCTTCAGGTATAGCTGGATCCAGGTGCTCAAAGAACGTAAAAGACGTCTATGTGGTCTCAGATCTACACACTGTGTGTTGTCTTTGTCGTCAGGCCTGACGACAAGGTTCCCTCTTGGTAGTACTGTGGCTTTCTGCTACCTTCAAGCTTGGGAACCTCAGAGGAAAGAAATTCTCTCTCAACTAGTATCTGCAGCACAAGTCCTAGGGCTGACCCTCCTTGATGAACTTGGATCACTACCTATTGCTGAGTCATGAATCAGAGTTTCCAGTCTCCAGGTGCATGGGCTCCAGCTGGGGAGACTGGCTGCCCTGCCTATTAGCTCATTTGACCTGACCCATCCCAGGGAAGGGCCTTCAGTCCTCCTTGGCTTATGGTATGCTAGGGAGTGGCCACTGTTCTAAGCTTTTCGGTGAATTTAGAGGTCTGGAATTCCCTGAGTGGCTAGGTCTGGGTCAGGAACCCTCTTGTGGAGCCAGGAATGGTGTCTGTTTTGTCCCAGTACCAGTGGCCAAAACTAGGTCAGAATAATACCCCTAAGTTCCATACATTACTTCTTGGCTCCTTGATGCTTCCCCTCTGCCAATGAGCAGCCTGTCTCCCAACAGGTTAATCCCCATCCTGGTGAATGGGATGAAGTACTCAGAAATCGACATCATTCTGCTCAAGGTCAGTCAGGGCCCACCGCCGGGCATGAACGGGCAGGTGAGGGCTGGGGCATTGAGGCTGGGGGCCCCACTGGTGCTTAGTGATCTGCCTGGCCCCACAGGGGGACGTGGAGGAGGACGAGGCAGTCCCCGACAGTGAGCAGGACATCAAGCCACGTTTCCATAAGTCACGCACAGTGACACTGCCCCATGAGGCTGAGCGGCCTGATGGCTCGGAAGATGCAGAGGACGATGATGATGACGATGCTTTGTCCGACTGGAATCTGAGTGCGTGGCCCGGCCTGTGGGGACTGGGTGGGGGGGAGGGCAGCAAGCCCAGGGGCTGCCTCTCAGGACATGATAACAGGCCTACTCAGAGCAGATCGTGAAGATTCTCATCATGATCTCTGATCCTGGGGGGTACAGTCTAGGAGGCTAGCAGCCTGTCCAAAGGGGCTCCCTGAGCCTGCCCCCACATTTCCCCTCCCGTCCCAGGGAAGTGCTCGGCAGCTGCGCTGGATGTCCTGGCCAACGTCTTTCGGGAGGAGCTGCTGCCCCACCTACTCCCCCTGCTCAAGGGACTCCTCTTCCACCCTGAGTGGGTGGTCAAAGAGTCAGGCATCCTGGTGCTGGGCGCCATCGCTGAGGGTGAGTTCCCCCACCCGGTAGGGCCTGACCTCGAGCCCTGTGCTGGCGTGAGACTCCGGAGCTGGCGCGGGCTGGGGTGTGCTGTGTAGCTGTGCGGCCCGGCTGAGCCCAGCCTCAGGTTTTCGCTCAGAGGCCTGCTCAGCCCCCACCAAACAGCTCTGAGATTTGAATCTTCCCCTCCGCCTCTGGGCCTGAACCGGACCCCCGGGCCCCACGATGCAAGCCCTCCCTCTAATTCTCACAGACAGCAGTTGTCTGAGGTTGTTGGCACAGTTAGGGCTAAAACAGTAACAGGCAGCCCTCCTGGTGCGGTGGGGGTGCACGGATGTGGAAACGGGCATGGGGGGGTGAAGGGATTTACACCATTACACCTCTTCCCTGGCCGCCCATAGCGCAGCTGGGTGAACATGAAGGTGAATGTGTTCCTTGCGTCCCTCGTGACCACCTCAGCAGCCAGGCCCGTCATAAAAGGTTCAGACCCAGCAGCAGGAGCCTTGACCCTGGAGAGCTTTTAAAATTTATTTAAGGAAAGGTTTCCTTATATCGTAAGCGCAGCATGTGTTATTATAATGTTATGTGTGCGTATGTTAACAGGCTCATGAGGAGTTCTGGGAAGGATTTTAATGGCAAAAGATTTAGAGGAATTGACCCACAACTGGTAAAAATAGATCTTGGCTCTTGGGTTATTAGGTGGTATGCTATTATCTGTGTTCTCCAAACAAGAAATATGTTCATGGTTTGGTTTGGTTTTGTCTTTTAAGCTGTTATTTATTTGAGGGAGCGTGAGCTTGAGAGATGACGGAGAGGGACAGAGAGAAGCAGACCCATTGTGGAGCAGAGAACCCACAGCAAGCTTCGATCCCAGGAGCCTGAGACCATGACCCGAACTGAAGGCAGGCACTCGACTGACTGAGCCACCCAGGCACCCTGTTCACGTTTTTTTGTTTTTTATTTTTTTTAAAGATGAAAAATAGAAAAGTCATATCTAAGAAATGTTTCAAAAGAAAAGTACTTGGGGTGCCTGGCTGGCTCAGTCACAGGAGTGTGTGACTCTTGGTCTTGGAGTCGTGAGTTCGAGCCCCACATTGGGTATAGACATTGGGTATAGAGCTTGAGTTTTAAAAAAAAAAAAAAAAAGTCAAGAGGGGCACCTGCATGGCTCAGTCGGTAAAGCATCTGGCTCTTTTTTTTTTTTTTTTTTTAAGATTTTATTTATTTGATAGAAACACAGCCAGAGAGGGAACACAAGCAGGGGGAGTGAGAGAGGGAGAAGCAGGCTTCCCGCTGAGCAGGGAGCCTGATGTGGGACTCGATCCCGGGTCTCCGGGATCATGACCTGAGCCGAAGGCAGTCGCTTAACCAACTGAGCCACCCAGGCGCTCCCCCCCCCACTTTTTTTTAAGATTTTATTTATTTGACAGAAACACAGCTAGAGAGGGAACATGAGTGGGAGGGAGAAGGTTTCCTGCTGAGCAGGGAGCCTGATGCGGGGCTTAATCCCAGGACTCTGGGATCATGACCTGAGCCAAAAAACAGTTGCTTAACCAACTGAGTCCCCCAGGCGCCCTGAGCGTCTTGACTCTTGATCTCAGCTCAGGCCTTAACCTCAGGGTCATGAGTTCAAGCCCTGTGCTGGGCTCCATGCTGGGCATGCGGCCTCCTGAAAATAAAGAAATTAAAAATAAATAAAATTTTAAAAACTAAAAGAAAAGTACTTTCCATTGGTCACTTTGCTGCCTGGCCATCTGTGAATTCGTGAGTAGCCACGACAGGGCGGTGCTGGTCGGGGGGAATGGCCAATTCTGCCGCCTCCCAGCCTCAGTGTGCCCTGTGCTGGGTGGCGCTGAGCTCTGCCCGGAAGGGTGGCTTTGGCCGGCTCGGGCTGGGCTCAGGCTGCCCCGTTCTGGTCCTTGCAGGCTGCATGCAGGGCATGGTGCCCTACCTGCCTGAGCTGATCCCGCACCTCATCCAGTGCTTGTCGGACAAGAAGGCCCTGGTCCGCTCCATCGCCTGCTGGACGCTGAGCCGCTACGCGCACTGGGTGGTCAGCCAGCCTCCAGACATGCACCTCAAGCCTCTGATGACTGAGCTGCTCAAGCGCATCCTGGATGGCAACAAGAGGGTGCAGGAGGCGGCCTGCAGGTGACCCTCGCCCCCTGGCCCCCACCCCTGCCCCACCAGCTGCCTTTTGGGAAGTGATGACACTCGTGACCCTTGACATCCTGCTGATTTCTCACGTATTCGTACTGGCTGATCCCAAGGGCATCCCTTCTCCCCCTCCCCAGCCCCACCTGTGGCCACCTGCTAAACCCCTTCCCCACTCTAGTGCCTTTGCCACCCTGGAGGAGGAGGCCTGCACAGAGCTGGTGCCCTACCTCAGCTATATCCTGGACACCCTTGTCTTTGCCTTCGGCAAGTACCAGCACAAGAACCTGCTTATCCTCTACGATGCCATTGGCACCCTGGCCGACTCCGTGGGCCACCACCTCAACCAGCCGGTGAGACCCCACAGCATCTCCCTCTCTCGAGCCCCATGCCCTTCTGCCGCCAGTGACCTGGCGGCGACCCCGTGTCGCACGCCAGGAACATGGCCGTGACCTCAACGGGCAGACAGACAGACCCGGCCCCCGCCCTCGCCCTGCTCCCAGTCTAGGAGAGGGGGAGACAGTTATGAGACAGTGTGGTAAGTGCTGTGCTGGGGAAGCTCAGGGGCCTGCGGGAACCAAGAGGTGCTGACCCTGGCTCCAAGGGGGCTGAGCAGGGTGGGTGGGGTAGGGATGGTGAGAAGGAAGCGGACAAGAGGGGCTTGGAGGTCTGGCTGGATGGAAGGGCCTCGTAGGGCCCCCTGAGCCACAGCAAGGAGCTCAGACCTCAACGCTTAGGCTGTAGGTGCCTCTGAGTCACAGGGAGCCCTGCTGGTGCCAGGCTCTTCCCCCTCAACACCCACCAAGGGAGCCCCAACTTCATGCTCCCTCTCCAGGAATACATCCAGAAACTGATGCCTCCGCTGATCCAGAAGTGGAATGAGCTCAAGGATGAAGACAAGGACCTCTTCCCTCTGCTGGAGGTGGGTGAGCTCCTGGCCCTCTCCCAAAGCCCTGCCCCATCCTTCCGGAATTCACCTCTCCTGCCCTCCTCCCAACCAGTGCCTGTCATCGGTGGCCACGGCCCTGCAGAGTGGTTTCCTGCCCTACTGCGAGCCTGTCTACCAGCGCTGCGTCACCCTGGTGCAGAAGACTCTGGCCCAGGCCATGGTGAGCATCCCACTGCTCCAGCACCCTCCACCCCCAACCACCCCTCTGTGGCTGCCCTAGCCTGGGCCTGCTCCCCTTACCTGCTTGCCTGCCCCATCTGTGCCCAGATGTACACCCAGCACCCTGAGCAGTACGAGGCCCCCGACAAGGACTTCATGATTGTGGCGCTGGACCTGCTCAGTGGCCTGGCCGAGGGCCTGGGCGGCCACGTGGAGCAGCTGGTGGCCCGCAGCAACATCATGACGCTGCTGTTCCAGTGCATGCAGGTGGGCCGGCCCCTCTTGAGCCTGCTGCCCGCAGGGCAGGCCTCCTGCAGTGACTTGGGGCTCTCGGGGTGCCCAGAGGACAGCTGGAGAAGGGAACCCAGAAGGGAAAAAAACACTTGTATTTATTTTAAAAAGTGATTTAAATAAGACATGAGTCAAATCTCATTGAATAAACTTAACAACACAAAAAATTACAAAGAAAAATGAGGGGTGCCTCATTGGCTCTGTCCGTGGAGCACATGACTCTTGATCTCAGGGCTGTGAGTTCTGGCCCCACGCTGGGCAAGGAGATTACTTGAAAAAAAAAAAAAGTAGAAGGAAATATGAAAGCAAAAGAAGTGCCCCGAGCTTTATACATACTCTCACCCAGTGTGTCAGTATGGACAGCCTTAGGCCTGCTCCCTGCTGTAGCAGAACCCTGGGCGAGGCCGGGGTACACTGGGTCAGGATGCCCTGAGTCCCAGCTTTACAGATGAGGCCTGGGATGGGAGGTAACAGGGTCAGGCTGTGCCCCAGGGACTGCTCCCCCAGCTGCCCTGCCTGAGGGATTAGTTGGGACCCCAGCTGGTTGAGGGGTAGGGAGCCTTGCCACACTGACCCTGCTCTGACACCCCCCCCCCCCCCCAGGACTCCATGCCTGAGGTTCGACAGAGTTCCTTTGCCCTGCTGGGAGATCTCACCAAAGCCTGCTTCATCCATGTCAAGCCCTGTATTGGTAGGACGCCCATCTTGTCGTGACCCCATGACCCCAGCTCTGGCTTCCAATGATGGAGAAATGACTTTGGGAGGACAGTGACCAAACTGGGTCGTATTCGTACTGTCTGATGGGGTCAGCCCGGCCAGGTCCAGGAGCTCACCCTGGCTGGCCCTCCGGCTCAGCACTCCTTCTTCTCCCCACCAGCTGAGTTCATGCCCATTCTGGGCACCAACCTGAACCCTGAGTTCATCTCTGTCTGCAACAATGCCACTTGGGCCATCGGCGAGATCTGCATGCAGATGGGTGAGTGTCCTGCATGCTGACAGGCCCCGCAGCGCACCCCTCGCTGTTCCCTATGGTGGGGGGGCGGGGCACAGGACTCAGGCTCGGCTTGACAGGTCCCTGTAAGAGAGCCCCAGGGTTTCTTGATCGCTGTGGTGGGGTGTGCAAGAAGACCTCTCTGAGTCCATTTCGTCAGGGATCCTGGCCAGATGGCTGAAAGGGCACCCGTGGTTGGTTTTTCTAAAGAGGCCCAATAGAAGCCTGTTCTATATGGATTGTTTGTGACCTCCCATCCTGGGAAATGGGCTGAAAGGCCCACTGTGATTGCTGGGGAGATTTTGGCCGTACCTCCCTCCCCACCTCCCTGCACAGGGACTCTGTGGGTAATGTGGTCTAACCTTGGTGTTGAACAGTGACTCCAAGAAAGCTTCTGGTGTTTGGAAGGTATGGGTCCATCCCTTGTTGGTCATGGGTCCTGAGCAGGGCACCAGCTAGAGAATGTTCTTTGTTCCCTCACTGGCTGCAGTTGGTCGATGTCTGGGTGCAGCTAGGGGTCAGCATGAGGGTTGTGGGCTCTGTGGGGCTCTGACTAACGAGTCCCCCAGGGGCGGAGATGCAGCCGTACGTGCAGATGGTCCTCAACAACCTGGTGGAGATCATCAACCGGCCCAACACGCCCAAGACGCTGCTGGAAAACACAGGTGTGCTCCAGGCCTGAGCTGCCCGCTTACCCGGATTCAGGCTTCTCTGCTGGGAGGGTAGCCATGAAGAGAGCTTGGGAAAGAACCGGGGACGGTGTCTGGAAAGACCTGAGAGGGTTTTCTGGGAAGAGCCCTGGGGAAGATGCTGGCCTCAGGGGGAGACCCTGGTGGGGCCTATTCCGTTGGGGCCCATGGGGCGGGGCTGGTGCCTCATACCAGAGGCCCCGCCACGTACCGTCCCGGGGCCGCTCGGGGTTGCAGGTCGCCTGACGAGTTCCTCTGCCATTCCAGCCATCACCATTGGCCGCCTGGGCTACGTGTGCCCACAGGAGGTGGCACCCATGCTGCAGCAGTTCATCCGGCCCTGGTGTGTGACACCCCCCTTCCCCGTGGGGCCTGCGTCTGATGGGCTGAGGAGCAGGGCGGCTGGGGCGGGCCTGACCCATTTCCTGGCCTGTGTCTGCTCCGGGATGCCCCACCCATGTCCCAGCTTATCACCTGCTGGAACCCCGCTCCTCCCGCCTGCCCCAGGCCCGCTGCTTGCTGACCTACTCCCCACCGCCCCCCCACAGATGCCCATCCTGCCCCAGCCCCTCCAGCTGACTGCCTGCCACTCACCTCCCCCACAGGTGCACGTCCCTCAGGAACATCAGGGACAATGAGGAGAAGGACTCGGCCTTCAGAGGCATCTGCATGATGATAGGCGTCAACCCCGGGGGCGTCGTGCAGGTCGGGCCTGCGGGGCTCAGAGGGAAGGCGCTGGGGCTGGGCTTGGGCGGCCCCTCACACAGGACCTGTCACGTTTCAGGACTTTATTTTCTTCTGTGACGCTGTAGCCTCCTGGGTGAGCCCAAAGGACGACCTTCGGGACATGTTTTACAAGGTGAGCTCGTGCTTAGCCTTGATGTCCTGGGAGGCAGCGTGGGGGGTGGAGGGCGCCTCTGCGGGGAGAGGCTGTCTTCAGACGGCTCTGCTGCGGGTCACACCTCACCTCCTGCCGCAGATTCTCCACGGCTTCAAAGACCAAGTTGGGGAGGAGAACTGGCAGCAGTTCTCGGAGCAGTTCCCGCCTCTGCTCAAGGAGAGGCTGGCTGCCTTCTATGGGGTCTAGGCGAGCGGCACGACTGCCAGGTGAGGAGGCCACGTGCCGGGCGGTCTGGGGAGTGACAGGTGCAGGCCCTGATCCCCACCTCTCCCCACAGGTTTCTGTCTGCGTCGTTGGAGGGGTTGCTGGGGAGCGCGCTGCGTCCAGAAGTCGCCGTGCCCTGGTCGAGGGGGGTTAGGGAGGAGTGAACGGGACCCAAATCCAGACGCCTTCCCCGTCCACCTACCTGCCATGGGTGTGTGTGGCCTGCCGGCCAGCGGGCAGGTGGGTGGGGTCTCCACACTCATCCTACAAACAGGGGAGGGGGGTGGGACTTCTTGGCAGCAAGGGCCCTTTGCTCTCAATCGGGGTCACCTCAGGCAGCCCACGTGGGCCAGCCTCGCGGGAGGGAAGATTCAACACGGCCGACTGAATCCGGCTTAGGATGAGGCAAGGGGAAAGCAGGCGGGGAGGGGGGGTCCTTGTAGAGACACGTACACTCACATGTACACACGTGGACACACGCATGTGCGGCACCGCAGCCAGCCAGGCTGGGCCAGCCGCCCCACCATTTCCCCGACTGCATGGAGACAGTAGAATTAGTGAACCCCTGAGTTAACCCGTAAGGCCTTCCGTGTAACCTGCATCTAGAGTTTAAGAAGCTTCTGCTGTTTTGCCGGAATTGGTGATTGGGGAGGGCTGGGTGGGTTGGGGGACTCCGCCGGAACCCTGGGGCGGGGGACGAGGACGGCCATCTCCAGGCCGCCCAAGTCAGCACACACGCACGCTTGGGACCTGCTCCGCACACTTCCTGCCAGCTCTGTGGCAGCCGCAGCCTGTGTGTCCCCCGCTCCTTCTCTGTCCCAGCCAGAAGAGCAGGGGATTGCCAGAGGGGCTGGGTCTGGCCTGAGGCTGCCCTTCCCTCCCCCACTGTGCCCCAGTGACTTTTTTGAAGACACTGGGCCAGGGTCTTTGTCTTGAAGAGAGCTGGGGGCAGCCAGAGCTGCTGACCTCTACCCCCTGCATCTCTCCATAAGCAAGTCTGTTTCAAGGGCGGCCTGTTTCTCTTTGCTTCTGAGAGCTCTCCTCTCAGGCTCCACCCTGAGTGTTAACTCAAGGGCTGGGGCCGGGGCATATAATCGATAGGGACAGAGGATGAAAGCTCATGTTCTGCCATCAAGAAGGAAATCGAGCCCTATGGAGGAGGAGAGCGTGGTACACCCCTTGACCCCACTCTCTGTCCCTGGGGCTTCCTGTTCATCACAGCTCCCAGTGGGCTAGCCGACCCCACCAGACAGTGATTCTAAGGGACCTTCTGGGCTGGGTTGGGGATGCAGTCACCGTGTGGGAGGCCCCCCCTAGAGGGGGTCCGTGGTTACTTCCCTGTTGGCCTCAAAACTGAACTGGGCCCTGCAGCCCCCTTACTGTTTTCCTTTTTCTCCTCCCCTACTTTGACTTTTCTGGGGGTCCCTTTGGGGGTTATGTGGGGCTTTGACTGGATTCCTACATCCCAGGGCTTGTTCTGTTCATCCCTGCAGGGCCCTGGACCCAACCCCATCACAGCCCTTTGTCTTCCCTAGACAGGGCCCGGCCATGCCTCTATTCCGAGGGGCACTTGGTGCACATTCCATAAACTCTGCTGGCTTCCCTATCCTGTGAAACTCCAGCAGGCCTCTGGAAGCCATTTGTTTAAAAAAAGAAAAAAAAAAAGAAAAAAAATTAGGTACCATTTAATTTTCTGGTAATCCAGTTATTTGGAGCATCCTCTGCTGGGTCGTGGGGTGTGTGGATGGATTGGGTGTCTGATGGGATTCGTAACCCCTTCTCCACCCAGGATGGGGGGCTCCAACCACCTTCAGGGAAGGGGAGCCTGCTTCTAGTTTTTTTTTTTCTTTTCATTTCTTTTTTTTAAGAAAACTATTTAATTTTTTAATTTATTTTTGGTTGATTTTTGCACAACGAAGTTTCAGCTTCTCAACCCTCTCCCCTGCCCAGGGCTGTGGACCCTGAACTGGCCTCGATCTGCAGTCTCTCTTTGTCCCACATCCCCCCTTCCCACTCTCCCTTTTCCTCCTATGGGCTCCAGGGTCTGTCCATTTGTTACTGTGCTGTGCTGGGGATTGGCGCCAAGGTGGCGTGAGATTCCACTTGTGTAGAACTTTGTTGAGTAAAGATCAGTTTCTTGTGAAACCCTTGGTCTCCATCTGGCCTCCTGTATCCTTGGTTTTGGCAGTAGAGAAAAGATAGGAAAGGGGGCTTGGGATGCCTTAGAAATGGGGATGCACAGGACTCAGGAAATAATTTGGGAGGAGGAAAGTAAGCATTAACCAGGCACGTTTCTTGGGACCCCCAAGCCTCTCACTTTGCTTCACAGTAAAATGGGAAGGTGAATGTGAATGACAAAGATTAAATGTGGTAACATACACGTGTTGTGTCCACTGGAGCGGAATTACAGCTCACTGAACATCTTGAGCTCAGTTTAAAAGGGAGTCATTAGTGTTAACATCCCAGGTTCAAGATCTCCATATGCCTTAGACTCAACTAAGGGGCAGAGTCTTGCAGCACTCTCATCTTTGGCTAACCTCACACCCCTGGGTCACTGGGCGGGTTAGACATTTTTGTAGGAACTTTAGCTCAGCACTTGGCCTGTGGGAGGTGTAGTAATCAACGACAGTTAAGGAGGCAAATGAGAATTGTGAAGTTCTTGGGACACACAGCCTCAGAATAAAATCTTGTTGCAACTTCGACATGGCCAAAGGTCAGCTGCATCGACTTGGGAAAACAAGAAAAAAAGCTGACTCTGACATATACTCAGCATTCATTCAACAAACGTACATTTTGGTGAGAGAATAGGAGATAAAACAGCGGAACAGTGGTATGTCCCATAGAAAAAAAGTGGGGTAGGAGAGAACGTTGGTAAAGTGGTCAGCTTTACAGTGGGGTACTGAGAAGCTCTCGCTACGAAGGTGATAACTGAACAAAGAGCCACGTGGACATCCGAGGAGAGGCTGAAGAGAGCAAATGCTGAGACATTTATATGCATCGGTTAATACTGCCTGGCTCAAGAGATGCTTTTGGCAAACAAGGGATAGGACGACTGTAGATAATTCAGAGGATCTGAGGCCTCTGCGGTACAACTGCACTTTTCTGGCTCCGGAAGGAGGTGGAATCCCTCTGCGGTCTGGACTGCGAACTCAGATGGTCTGCATTCCTAGCCTCAGTGTCTCCTGTGAGGCATGCCTCTGACAGAACCGCGTCGAACCAGACTCAGCTGCCCGTCCGCATCAGCACCGCCGCAGGTGCCTGCTTAACAAACGCTGGAAGCGGGAATCTGCACTTTGAAGCCCAAGGCAGATGCAGCGGCACCAAGGAGCCCTCAAAACAACGAGCTTCCACGACCCAGCCAGCCTGTTTCCACACCCGTCGCTCGCTTCCGCCTAGCACTGTGACGTCATCAAGCAGTGCCGGAAGTGCCTTCGCGCTGCCTAGGAGACAGGACGCGGGCCCTCGGCTGACAGGGCCCGGCTGGCCGCGCCCACCCGGTAGCCATGGAGCTGCCCCCAGGGCCGCGCGATGATCCCCGAGCCTGGGAAGATGACTCGGACCCGGAGTCGGAGCCCGACCCAGACGCGCAGGCCGAGGCTTACGTGGCCCGCGTGCTCAGTCCGCCGAAAGTCGGGCAGGGGCCCCCACGCGCCCCTTTGCTGTCTGCGCCGGTAGCATCCCCTGGCGCCCTGGAGCCGCGGGCGGCGTCCAAGGGTGCGCCCGTGGGAGTCCCGGGACTGCTGAGCCTTCCTCCGGAGCTACTGCTCGAGATCTGCGCCTACCTAGACGCACGCCTGGTGCTCCACGTCCTGCCGCGGGTGTGCCACACGCTGCGCGACCTCGTGCGTGACCATGTCACTTGGAGGCTACGCGCGCAGCGCCGCGTACGCGCACCCTACCCAGTGGTGGAAGGTGCGCGCACCTGGGGCCCGGGGTCAGCTGCCCAGGCTAGGCTGGGGTGCTGTGAGCACAGCCCTGAAGCAGGCTTCCTGGTTGTCCTGGCTTGGGTGGAGGCTGAGGTAGTCACTGATGGAGCTAAAGCCCCTGACCTCTGGGTGCACCACAGCCAGTTTGGGGGTCCTGGGGCTGTGGAAATCCACCTTGGGGGGCTGGGGTCCTTGAACTCAGGCTTGGCATCCCTGGGGTTTGACACAGGGATTTGAATTCTTAGCTGTTGGAATCTCTTGGGGTTTAGGGTAAGGCCAAGAATCCTCTGGGTATAGATGCTGAGCTAGCAATTGGTGATGCCAAAGCCCCTCACCCTTAGTCTTGACCTAGGTAGGGGTGGGGCAGGGACTAAAGGCCCAGAGCGTGCAACCTTTGATCCCAAGCCGCATCTTAGAGGTTAGGATCCCTGCTACCAGCAGTCACAGATCGATCCTCAAGCCCAGGGTCTAGCCTAGTCTAGGGGCTCCTGTCCCTGAGATCATTGATGGGGCTTTCCTGAACAGTGTGATAAGCACAGTTGCTCGAGCCCTCTTATACCACTGCATCCCTGCACCTAGCGCTTGAGTTCTGCATCTCGACAAGGTCCCCACGTTTACAGATACTAATTTGAGAACACTTTCCTGGGTTTGGTTGATTGTGGAGGCAAAACATCCTAGTTCTGATGCTTCACCAGAGGGTTGAGTCAGGACTGTTACATCCTGAGGCTACTATCCTCCACACTTGGGTTGGGGGTTGAGACCTGTGAAGATGGTCCTGAGGCTCCAGTTACCCTATTTTTGGAAAGTGGGGTGAGTAGTCCTAGGCCTGCTTGGAAGGTGGGTGGCTGGTGGTCCCATAGCGAGATCTTGAGCCGTCTTGGGTGAGGTGAGGGATCCAGGTGGAGTTCTCTCCAAGTCTGGTGAAGGTTGGGCTTCCTGGAAGTCACGGGTGGGCTTGGACAGCTGCTGTGGATGTCGGGATTCCTGCCCACTGGGGCCCCTGCTCGATGCCCCACAGAGGAGGACTTTGACTGGCCGACAGCCTGCATCGAGCTGGAGCAGCACCTGTCACGCTGGGCGGAGGATGGGCGCTGGGCTGAGTACTTCTGCTTGGCTGATGGGCACTTTGCTTCCATTGACTCGGTGCTGCTGCTGCAGGTGAGGTGGGGCTTGGTGGGGGGCAGGCAGGGTTGGGCCAGGGTGACTCCACCACCACCACCTTGCTCTCTTCTCAGGGTGGTGCTTTCTGTCTGTCTGGCTCCCGAGATCGCAATGTCAACCTGTGGGACCTGCGGCAGCTGGGGGTAGAGCCCAGCCAGGTTCTGGTCAAGGCCTTGGGCACCGAGAAGAATAGCACCCACAAGGTGAGAGGTTAGCAGGCCAGACAGGGGAAGGGGAGGTGGGGCCTGGGCAGGATGCCATGGTTAGGGGCATGAGTTTTAGCACCAGACATCGTAGGTTTGAATCGTGCTCTGCCATGGCCAGTGTGACACTGGGTGAGATGTAGGACTTCTCTGGGCCTCCATTTCTACTTGTGTTTTAGGGCTCGGTTAGGATGAGGATGAATGAGATGAATATGGCATAGAGCTTCGGTTAGGCTAGGACACATAGTTGGCACTCGGGAGACATCAGGTCTGCCTTGAGAAGCATAGGGCAGGGCAGTTACGAGGCTGCCCATGGGGATCACAAGGCTCTGAGCATGGCGCTCATCTCCTGAGAAGCCACCATGGAGGAATACCACCACCAGTCACCGAGGTGTGTAGGCAGGTGGCCAGGAGCTTGGTCTCAGAGCTAGGCTGTTGGGTTCAAATTCCCATTCTGCTACTTCCTGGCTGTGTGACCTTGGGCAAGGGACTCAACCTCTCTGTGCTCCAGTGTCCCCATCTGTATCACGGGACACAGTTACAGCACTCTTCTCAGACAATTTGGTGAGGAATGAGTTAGTGACCAGCCAGTGCTTTGTGTGTATTAAGTACTGAGGCGGGGGCTGTTTTTTTGTGCCCATTTTCCAAACAGTGAAGAAACTGAGGGAGAGCACTTCATTTGCGCAGGTCACGGAGTGGAGGCCCCACTCCTAATCAAATTGTTAGGTGGCTTCAAAGCACCGAGGGTGCTGAGTCCGGCAGGGACTTGACTTAGGAGTATCATGCTGTGTGGGTCTGCATGTCCCAAGCTCTGAAGTCAGACAGACCCACTGACCTAAGTTCTGGCCTCTACTTGGAGCTGCCTTCTCTGGCTTCTTGGGTCAGTTGTCTCCTTCCTCTGACTCTCGATTTTGTTATCTTTGTAATGGGGGTGACCACTGGGTCTGGTCTGCAGGGCTGGGTGTGGTCGCTCGCAGCGCTGGACCACCGCGTGTGCTCGGGTTCCTGGGACAGCACCGTGAAGCTCTGGGACATGGCGGCCGATGGACAGCAGTTTGGCGAGATCAAGTGTGTGGGGTCCCAGGAGGGGAGGCGGGGCCGGGCTGGGGCCAGCCTAGTCACAGCCCGAGCCTTGGGGTCTCTGTGTTCCCAGGGGCAAGGCAGCTGTGCTGTGCTTGTCCTACCGGCCTGACATCCTGGTGACTGGCACCTACGACAAGAAGGTGACCGTCTACGACCCCAGAGGTGGGCCGGGGGCCCTGGGACCCAGGTGGGGAGAGGAGGGCCGCTGGGAAAGGAGACACTTGGACCTCACAGCCTGGCTGCGATGACAGTCACAACCAGATGCTGACCACTCCGAGTGGCCGGTGCTGTGCTGGGCCAACAGAGGCAGCTGGTGGGGGTGGGTGTTGAGGGCCAAGGCAGCCCCCTCCACATGGGGTGTCGAGGGTGGGCGGTCCTCTGAGCCTCAGTACTGTGGGAGGTGGAGCAGCCCTTAGAACCCTGGCTCCCCCACTTCTAGCTGTCAAGGTTGAAGCTCAGTCTCCCCATCTATAAAATCTGGATAATAACCCCAGCCCCATAGGGTTAATAGGAGAAGACAGTAAGAGCCTTGGTGGATTAAATGTTAGTTTACATAAAAAGCTTCAGAAAACACTGCCCAGCACAGAAGCCTTATCTGTTGTTTCTTTCTTTATTCACCCTTATTTTAACTGAAGGGCTAGTGTTTTTTTCCCAGGCTGCCAGAGGCAGGTGGGTGGTCATGGGGTTGGGGCTTGTTTCAGACCCTCCTGCGGGCCCGAAGCATTTTCCGCTGAGATGCGCTGGGGTCTGCTCTGTACTGAGAGCAGGTAGGATTGGGATGGGGGATGGGAGGGCCAAGATATGGGGTCCTGGATGGCCCAGGTCCAGCTAGGACAGGAGAGGAGAAAGACAGGATGGGGGTGGGTAGAGCAGACCAAGGATTGTGCCAAGTGGGATGGGGCGGGGGTCCTCGTGTAGGCTGGGGCCTCCCCCAGGGCCTCTGATGGCTCCCTCCTGGCCGCATCACTCCCAAAGTCGGCCCAGCCCTGCTGAAGAGCCGGCGGTTGCACTCGAGTGCGGTGCTGGCACTGCTGGCGGACGACCGGCACATCATCTCAGGCAGCGAGGACCACACGCTCGTGGTGTTTGACCGCCGGGCTAACAGCGTCCTGCAGCGGCTGCAGGTGGGCCCTCCGCGGCAGGCCCAGAGGGACTAGGGACTGGGCGGTTGCCTGGCCCAGCCTGAGCTGCTCTGTCCTGCATTCCTCCCATAGCTGGACTCCTACCTGCTCTGCATGTCCTACCAGGAGCCCCAGCTCTGGGCCGGCGACAACCAGGGCCTGTTGCACGTCTTCGCCAACCACAATGGCCGCTTCCAGCTTGTCCGGGTCTGCCGGGGAGCCGGCCCCTGCCCAACCGTCCCTGGGTCTCCTCCCTACCTCCTGACCCTTGGTGGGCTGATGGTGGGTGAGCCCTTCCCTGAGTGTTCTCTATGCCTCCTTTCTGCAGTCTTTTGACGTGGGCCACAGGTCTCAGATCACAGGGATCAAACACTCACTGGGGGCCTTGTACACCACGTCCACCGACAAGACCATCCGGGTGAGGCCCCGAGACAGGCCCTTGCCCTTACCCTGCCCCCACCTGCCAGTGGCACATGTCTAGACCCTCACCCGTCACCTCGCCTCCCCAGGTGCATGTGCCCACAGACCCGCCGAGGACCATCTGCACTCGAAGCCACAGCAACGTCCTGAATGGGGTAAGGCCCTGCCTGCCTTGTGCGCCCTGCCCAGCTGCCCAGGGCGCCCCTGACTCCCTCCGCCCTGCCCTCCCAGATCTGCGCGGAGGGCAACCTGGTGGTCGCTGCCTCGGGAGGCCTGTCGCTGGAGGTCTGGAGGCTGCAGGCTTGAGCAGGCAGACGTGGAGGTGGATCTGGTGGCCCACAGGCTGGGCCGCGGCCTCTGTTCTCGGGGGATCCCACCCGCCCCCCCATGCTGGTGCTGCCCCTGCTCTGTCCCAAAGCCTGGAGGCACAGGGAGTCCGGGCCGTGGGGTGTGCCCCATGCCGGGCAAGGTGAGCCTGCTGCTGAGGCCCACCCAGGGGCCTGCTCCCCTCCCTGGGGCCCTGTTTTTGTTAGGATTTGGATACCTGCTTTCCTTTGAGAGCGAAGGAGATAATAAACCCAATGTTCTGGTGTCCGCTGAGGGCTCTGGGTGTGCTTGCTTGGGAGTGGGAGGCGCGGGGTGTGTGAGTCCGTGACAGGGTTCTGGAGGCTGCCGTGGCAGCCGCATTTCCACACCGAGGAGCCAGCATACCTGCTCCAGTGCCTTTCTGCGCTCCCAACCACGCGTGTCTGTGGCTGGGGAGGCGGCTCTGGCTGCACATCTTGTGACAGTAACCCTGTCTACGCCTGTCTGTGGGCTGGCGCACGTGGGTGTGTGTGAGGAAGGAGGAGGCTCTTGAGGGTGCGTACGCGTTTGTGTGATGGCACGCGTGTGTGAGAAACGTGAAGGCGTGTGTGATGCGTGCTGGCATGCAGACCAGGACTCTGACGCTGGGTGTGTTTGCGCAGCGGCCAAGGGGGTCTGCTGAGGCCCACCACGGGTGCGGGGGAGGGCAGAGGGGCGGGGGAGATGCATGCGCGTCCATCTGGAGGTGCAGGACCCTAGAGTCGGTGCACCAGGTGCATGGGCGGCCCCCAGCACAGGCCCCCTCTGCCCCCACTGAAGCCTGGCCAAGCTACGTCCTGGGGATCCTTCACTTCATTTTTATTGAGGCCTCCTGGGTGCTTGGGGCTGTGGAGGTCACAGGATGGCGCAGGGCTTCTTCTCCTTGAAGGGATTGGTGGCAGCTGGGATGCCCACAAGGAAGGGGTCGCTCTTGGCCTGCTCCGTGCAGAACTGCAGCAGGTCGGCGGCCGCCTTGGACACCTGCAGGCCAGCTTGGTCAGCCTGGCCCAGGCTGGCCGCCTGCCCCTTCACCCAGACATGCCCATGCCACCACCCTGGCCCTCACCTTCACGCGTTCGATGCCCGCCTCCATCCGCAGCTGCTCCACGGCCCGGCGGGCCTGCCCGATGTCGCTGCCAATGGCCACCTTGCCAGACATCTGCAGGGAAGTGAGCAGGGTCACAGGCAGTGAGCTTGATTCCAGGCCTGAGCCGTATGGCTACCTGAGAGTCCCCTAGCAGCCTCCTGTGTCCCCCTGGGGGCTGTGGGAAAGGGGTAAGGGGTGGCGGGTCCCTGACGCGTCAGGACCACATACTTCAGCTGAGGACTGTGGCTGATTCCTGACTGCTCAGTCCTCCAGCAGCCCGGCTCCGGCTCCCTCCCCGGCCAGCTTGGCCTCTCCAGCCCCCTCTGTTCCCTCCCCCACCCCTGCGGAGACTTTGAAGCCAGGACACTCATGGAGTGAAATGTCACCAGCAGCAGCAGCTGCCTCAGCTGAGGGGGCCCTGGCCTCCCACTGACCTGCTTGATCCTCTGCCAGTGGGCCCCAACACTCCTCCTTTGCCGGCCTCTGCCTTCTACCACATACAGAGTGTACCTTGGCTCAGGTGCAGCCCTGCCACTCCCCTTCTGTCCACTCACCCCCGGGGATCTTACCCACAGATGACTCTGTCCACTCGCTTATGCTGATGGCTCCCTCTGTCCCCATCCCAGAGCTTTCCCTGATTTCAGATTCACCTGAAGAGACTCCTGCCTTCTCAGTCCATCATACTGGGGTCTCAGGGATCTCTCTCTAGCTCAGCCAAAGCTGGACTCGGAACTGTCTTCCCCCCAGACCTTCTATCCCCCAATTCACCACCATCCGCTCAAATGCCCTAGCCCAAATCTTCATTTCCTCTATCCTCTCCTCCTCAGGAGCCCTCAGATCAACTTCAAATTAGGTTCTCATTATGGTCACTTTTCTCCATGTCTGTTGGCATGTCCCAGGTCCTGCTCCCATCTCTGCTGGCCTGGACCAGCACAGGTGCTCTGCCCTCGACTCCCCCACCCTGCCCTTCCCCACTGCCCCCATTCCCCTGAAGGCAGCCAGTGGGATCTGGTAAAAAAACAAATCACATTACAACATGGCTAAACCTTGAGGGTGTATGTTAAGTGAAATAAGCTAGTCACAAAATGACTGATAGTGTATGATCCCGTCTACATGATGTCCCTAGGGTGTCAAATCCAGAGACAGGAAGTAGATGGTGGTTGGCAGGGGCTGGGGGAGGGGTCGGGGAGTTAGTGTTTAATGGAGACAGAGTTTCAGTTTGGGATGATGAAAACATTTTAGAGATGGATGGTGGTGATGATTGTACAACAATGTGAATGTGCTTACTGCCACAGAACCGTATACTTTAAAATTTATCACGATAATAAATTTTAAAAATAATTAATTTTATGTTATATATGTTTTACTACAATAAAAAAAAAAAAAAAAGCTGGTGGGGTGCCTGGCTGCCTCATTCGGTGGAGCGTGTGACTCTTGATCTCACTGTTGTGAGTTTGAGCCCCACGCTGGGTGTAGAGGTTACTTAAAAATAAAACCTTTTCTAAAAAGTGGAAAAAAAAATCTGAGTCTCTCATTCCTTTTCAAAACTCTCTAATGGTTGGGACACCTGGGTGGCTCGGTTCGTTAAGCATCTGCGTTTGGCTCAGGTCATGATCCCAGGGTCCTGGGATCGAGTTCTGCATCTGGCTCCTTGCTCAGCAGGGAGCCTGCTTCTCCCTCCACCTGCTGCTCCCCCTGCTTGTAGTCTCTCTCTCTCTCTTTGACAAATAAAAAAAGTCTTAAAACTCTTCAATTGCTTCCCAGCCTTTTAAACTAAACCCATCTTCCTTACTACCGCCCAGAGGGCTCTGTCTGCTCTGGCACCTTCTACCTGCTCTGAATTAACGTTTTTGTTTTTAACAGATTTTATCTTTAAGTAATCTCTACACCCAACGTGGGGCTCAAGGTCACAACCTCGAGATTGAGAATCACAAGCTCCACCGATTGAGCCAGCCAGGCACCCCTGAATTCATTTACTGACCTCTTTTCCTCCATCATTCTTCATGGATCATCCTGATGTTCCAGTGTGGGTTCACTGATTCATTCAGCATATTTGCTGAGATCATAGTATATGATCACCGCACAAAGTAAGAGAAACAGTGGCGAACCCAGACAATCCTGCCCACACGGAGCTGCAGTTCTAATCAGGGAGGGACAGACAACAGCAAACAAAACGAGACAATGACAAGCGAGGTAAGGGTGGGATTGGGTGGTCTGAGCACACCTCTCAGATGAGGTAATATTTAGACAGATTCAGAGAAGGAGGAGCTGGAGAAGAGGGTATTCCAGGCAGAGGGAGCAGTGGGTGTCATCCGTTGGTCAGGAAACGAGCTTGGTGGGTCCTAGGCCAGCCAGGCGGCCGGTGTAACCGGGGAGGGAGGAAGTGGGGGCAAGTGTTGGGAGATTAGAGCATGGAAGTGAGCAGGCACCTTCACAGCCACTGGGAAGACTCCTGGGAGAAGCCACCAGAAGAAACTTTTAAAAAGGAACGATATATCTGGCTGCTGTGTATCGATTTCTCTGGCCACAGCTGGGAGATGGATTGGAGGGAAGGTAGCTCAGCGTAAAGGCTGTGAGAATGGAGAGAAGCACCTAGATACAAATACCCAATCATGATGTACACCTGAAACTAATACAATAGGTCAGATTCTATTTAAAAAAAAAGGCACCTGGATTTGGACCTATTTTTTGGGTAGAACTTGGTGCAGGTGCTGAGGGATGAGTGTGGGTGTGAGAGAAGAAAAGACCTCAACCTCAGTTCTCCAGTCTCTGAGGGTACTAAGTGCATAGAGGACTTATTTGCTGAGCTGAGAGCTCTTTGATGAGATGTAGAAGACTGCAGGGAGATCAGGGTTGAGAGAAGTGGGAATGAGGAGTGAGATCCAAGTGGGGACTGTCAAAGATGTCAAGCAGGATGGTCTCTTCCTCCAATCAAGTGGGCTAATCTCTGGCCTCAGGACATTTGCACTGGCAGTTACGTTCCCAACGGGGGATGGTGGGGAACTGGCCTCCCCAAATCTTTACATATGGGGTCTTTCTTGGTTTTCTGGCCTTGGCTCATATGTCACCTCTTTGGTTGTCTTTCCCAACCACCTGTCGCTGCAAATAAGGTCACCCCCACCTCCATCCACCCCTACCTCAAAGACTCATCATCATTTTGGAATCCTCAATAGCACTTACCACTGTTGTGGTTAGCTTTCTAACTCCGCAAACTGAGGACTCCAAGACTGCATCTTGTTCAATGATAAGTCGGAACGCTAAACACAGAGCCCAACGTATAGTATAGACTCCACAAATTGTAGAATGCCCGGTTAAAAGATTCCCCCTGGATCAGACCCTGTGCAAAGCTAGGGGGACCCATGAGACACAGAGCCCACCTTCGAGGGTCTCAGTCTTGCTGGAGGGAAAGAGAGGTCAGCGGTGGATCCCAAAGGAGGTCCCTTACCCAGAGGAAGGTCAGAGAAGGCTTCCCAGAAGTGACAGCTGCAAGGGTCCGGGGAAGACCACAGGGTTACACAGCATGTGGAGGAGGCTCTGGAGACCTGCGAGGTACAGACAGCGATCACTAAACCATTTGACGAGGGACGCTCAGGGGTAGAAACTATCTGACATTTCCTGATGACTCGAAGCCTGTTTAAAGGCGACGTCTAAGAAGTCACCCTCCTTCCTCAAAGGGACAGAAACGAATGGGAAAGCACCGCGCAACGCGGTGAGTCTCCGACAGGCGGCAGTGAAAGTAGGAATCTTCATCCGTCTGAGGCTTGACAAAACACGAGTCAAGGAATAAAGGCTCCTCGCGCCTTCCGTATTACGGAACGCACGCGCAAATACGGCCGCGCCCGGCATTATGGGAATCAAAGAGGGTCATGTGACTAAGCAACTTCCCGTCCCCTTGTGCAGGTTTTCCCGAGCCCTACTTCCTGCACTGTCGTAGAGAAGCGCGTGCCGGAGTTAGTGCGTTTGGAGGCCGCTGGAGGCCTGGCCTGGGACGGCTGTGATCTGGGAGTGCGGATGGAGGGTCCTCCGGAGGGGAAGGCACCCGCGGCGGCGCTGGCTGCTGTGCTTAAGCACAGCTCGGCGCTGCCCTCCGAGAGCTCCCAAGTCCGAGGCTACGACTTCAACCGTGGCGTGGACTACGGTGCGCTACTGGAGGCCTTCGGCACCACCGGCTTCCAGGCCACCAACTTCGGGCGCGCAGTGCAGCAAGTTAACGCCATGGTGAAGCCTGGGGGCGGAACTTCCTGGATTGAAGGGGTGTGGCCTAGAATAGCAGCAATGCAGTACCTGGAGGGGGCGGGGCTCCCTTGAGAAAGAGGCGGTCCTTGTCGGGCGGTCCAATGGATGGAGAGAGGCTGGACCCATTCTGGGCGGCTGTTTGTGTGCTGGGAAGAGGTCCTTCCCTCATCCCCATAGCATCCTAAGATCAGGTTGAGGTTGGGACTGATTGTAGATAGGAGGCGGATTATAGGTAACGAGTGAGTGTTGTGACGGTGCGGTTGAGGAGCCTCAGTCAGGCTCGGATTTGTTTTTTCCACCAGGGAAGGGGACCGGGCCTGCAAAGGTCGTGCTCTCCGATTCCTTGAAAAGGGGGTAAAACCTGAGCGTGTGCCTTGAGATTTGGGCTGTGAGTGGGGCGGAGCCTGCACAGGGAGTGTTCATTCCCTGGTTATAGGAATTCGAGGTAGAAGCGGTAGGTGCTAGGGTTTGGGGCCAGAGGGTAACTTGACCCTGCCCTTACACCTAGATAGAGAAGAAACTAGAGCCGCTGTCGCAGGATGAAGACCACCACGCAGACCTGACCAAGAGCCACCGCCCACTTACTGGCTGCACCATCTTTTTGGGCTACACATCCAACCTCATCAGTTCAGGCATCCGTGAGACCATCCGTTATCTCGTGCAGCACAACATGGTGGGGACCTGGTGGGGTTGTGGCCTTGGCCTCTCTAGGTCTTATGGGCAGTAAAACTACTGGTCATTTAAATGACATAGGGATATAGGGTCAGTTTTAAGCAGAGGGACATTATCTACTTTTGTTTTGCAGTAGAGCTTTCCCCAAGGGTCACTGAGTTAGTGTTGGGAGGAGCCCGACCTAGGATGAGGACAGGGCCCCTCTTCCTGGGCCAACCTCAGTGACTTATGGCTGCAGGTGGACGTCTTAGTGACCACAGCTGGCGGTGTGGAGGAAGATTTTATCAAGTGCCTGGCACCCACGTACCTGGGCGATTTCAGTCTCAGGGGGAAGGAGCTACGTGAGAACGGAATCAACAGGTTGGGGGTCCTGAGTGGTGCTGAGCAAGGGAGCTGGGCTGGGGATCCTGGGACCCAATGCCCACATGCCTCATGTTCGTAGAATTGGAAACTTACTGGTGCCCAATGACAATTACTGCAAGTTTGAGGATTGGTTGATGCCCATTCTGGACCAGATGGTGCTGGAGCAGAACACGGAGGTGAGGCAGGAGCGACCTAGGGGCCCGTGTGGTAGGAGTTGGGAGGCACTGCAGACTGAAGTCAATGTCTCCTCCTAGGGTGTGAAGTGGACCCCTTCCAAGATGATTGCCCGGCTGGGCAAGGAAATCAACAACCCAGAATCAGTGTATTACTGGGCCCAGAAGGTGAGGGGCTGGGTGGGGCACGGATACCAGGCTTTGGCACGTATTCACTTGTTTCACCCTCATGGCCACCCAGAGAGCAGTTCATCATCTCCACCCTGAGATGCGGAACCCGACACAGAGCTTAGGTAGTTTGTCTGAGGCTGCACAGCCACTGAGTGTGATCTTGGGATCCTGGCTCCAGACCTAGACTACCTGGGGATCAGTTGGGCAACCCTTATGGGGTGGGGCATATGGTCCCATGCTCCTGCAAGGTAGAGGTCTGGCAGTCAGAGTAGCGAGAGTTACCATTCTTTGTTAGATATGGTCCTTCGTGTTTTGTTTGGTTTCGTCACACATGCTTCATCTGTGAGGGAGGTGCTGTTGCTGTCTTCATTTTACAGTTGAGGAAACTGAGGCCCAGAAAACTAAGCACTCTGCCCAGAAGCAGGCAGAGAGGAGGGGGTGGCCCTGGGAGGGGGACCGACCTGTCCCCACTGGGCTCTGAGCTCCAGTCACTCTTGTCTTGCTGTTCCCCAGAACCACATCCCTGTGTTGAGCCCAGCACTCACAGATGGCTCCCTGGGGGACATGATCTTCTTCCATTCCTACAAGAACCCGGGCCTGGTCCTGGACATCGTTGAGGGTGAGGAGCTGGGGCCATACGGGAGCAGGGGAGGGTTGGCTGGGTCTCTAGCCTGACCACAGCACTCTCCTCCCAGACCTGAGGCTCATCAACACGCAGGCCATCTTTGCCAAGCGCACCGGGATGATCATCCTCGGCGGGGGTTTGGTCAAGCACCACATTGCCAATGCCAACCTCATGGTGAGTGGGGACAGGACCCCCGGTCCCTAGTGAGGGTGGTAGGCGGGTCTGCCATGCAGACACAGCTGTGTGCAAGGCTTATGCCACGTGCCTGGGACAACTGTGGACGACACAGGCCGGGATCCCTGCCCTCCTGGACTGATGTTCTAGCCAGGGATCCAGGCAGCGAACCAGTGACGTGCATGTCACATGGCAGTTAACTATGGGAAAAAATGAGGGAGCACAGGATGGAAAGAGAAATGTTCTGGGAAAGACAGCCAGTAAGGACAGAAAATGGACAGTGCCAAGGCTCTGAGGTGCCTGAATTATGCCCAGAGACAGTGAGCAGGCTGGTGATGGGGAGGAGAGGTGACCAGGGGCGACAGCCACTTGCGAGCTCACAGGTGCCCTCTGGTGTCTGTGTGTAGGGGGCACACGGTGGGTCTGGGTAAGGAATGATGGGCCAGGACCAGGGTGGGAGCCTTGTTTGGTGGCAGTTCTGCTGAGCAGCGGGTGGGAGAGTTGTTGCTACTCGGTAGGTGGGTTTGGGGCAACTCCACCCATCATCCCTACCAACCCCCAACCTCGCCCTCTGCTCCCGCGTCGACCTGCAGCCCTTCCTATGGAGGGGCCACTATGGGCTTCCTGCACGCAGGACACAGCTCTCAGCCTCTCTAGCTAGTGCTCCTCTCCATATCCAGTGACTGGCTGACCAGCTCCCCCTGCCCCTCCCCACAGCGGAATGGGGCCGACTACTCTGTCTATATCAACACGGCCCAGGAGTTTGATGGCTCGGACTCTGGTGCCAGGCCGGATGAAGCTGTCTCCTGGGGCAAGATCCGGGTGGACGCACAGCCTGTCAAGGTGAGGGCTGGTCAGGCAGCTGGGGCGCAGAGTCTGCCGGAGCGCAGCCCCTGGCCCTGTGGTTCACCCAGGTCTCCTCTGCAGGTCTATGCAGATGCTTCCCTGGTCTTCCCCCTGCTCGTGGCTGAAACCTTTGCCCAGAAGAGAGATGCCTTCATGCCGGAAAAGAACGAGGACTGAATGGCTACGGCCCCAGGGAAGGCTCCCCTCTCCTGTATTTATTAGCTCACACACCTGCTCCCTCCCTCCTTCCCTCCCTCGGTCAGCCGTGTTTGGAATAAACGGTCTCCATGATCCTTCTGAGTCTGTGTCCGTGTTCTTGGTGGTGGTTCAGCCGGCACCACCCTCAGTCTCATAAGCCTCCTCCCGCCAGCACTGGATGCTGCCCCCCACGGCGGTCAGCAGGCAGGGCTCCGTGGGGTGGTAGGCCAGTGACTGCACCACACCGGGACCCACAGGAAGGGCCAGTGCCAGGGCACCCTGTGGAGGGAGGGGTGGGGAGCGGTTATCAGTGTATCCCTCTCCTCTAACCTTCAGCCACCCACCTCCAATCGTTTCCCAGGCACTACACACCTCAGCTTCCCCAAAATGAACCTGAGCTGCTCCATCCTTTGGAGCACGTGTGGCTTAGGCCAAACATCCTGCAAGTCTTCCTCTTTCACGCCTCCCACCCATTTATCAGCAAGTGCTCCTGGCCCTTTTAGACCATATCTGCCCCTGCATTCACAGCCACCACCTCGCGTGGCTGTTCCTGGCTTCACCCTGCTGCCATTCAGGTTCCAGTGTCCCACGGAGCAGCCTCTGTGCTCACTTCCTTCATCAGCCTGCAGTCCCCGCTCAACACATATGGTCCCTCAAGCCGGCCCCACATTGTTCTTCCCACTTTGAATGGCTACAGCCCCAGGGAAGGCTCCTCTGCGCTCCTGCCTTCTGGGTGACTTTGTCTGGTAGACTCTTGAAAAGTAGGCAGAACACTGACATGTTCTTAGTTGCCAGATAGAGCTGGGCCCTCAAGGCTCCGGGGCCCACCAGTTTCCTCCATCCTCTTAAAGGTATTACTTTCCCTGGCCAAGCCCCAGCCCTGACCCCATGAGGTCAGAATAATAGTCTGTTCCCAGCCTGACCTCCCCACCAGGCCGAGACATATCAAGACAGGGCTCACAGCATTTGGGACTAGAAACCATGGGGATGCTCAGCGGTAGCTCAGGGTTTCTGAACTCTAGCTGCATCTCAGCGGAGGTCAGATGCAGCTGTCAGTCCTGCTCCCCGAGTCAGTCCCAAGGTCAGCTGGGCTTTTGTGGCCTTGCTTACCCTGGCCCTGCTGCTGCTGCCATCCCAAAGCACTTCTGTCTTCTGACCCAAGTGGGCCACACCTCCAAGCCCTAGCACACACTGGTCCTTTGCCAGGAATGCCCTTCCTGTTTTGTCTTTTCACTCACTCCTCCAAGCCCCCAGCTCTAAGAGCATTCCCTTTTGCAGGTGTGGGAGTGACAGAGGAAAAGAGAGCAGGCAGCCTGGTAAGGAGTTGGGGTGAGGGGGCTCACCTCCACCAGGTCCCAGAAGTACACCTTCCCATCCTCGGAGCAGCTGACCACGTGTGTGTCTCGCTCGCTCAGGCAGCAATCCAGCTTGTACTCTTGGTTCCTATGGCCTGTGTACCTGGGGGTGGACGGGGTCAGGAGGGCCCGGGTCCTAGCAGGGGTGGGGGAGGGCCCACAACCCCGAGGACTCACTCGCCCAGCAGCTCCCCTGTGTCCTTGTCCAGGAGCCGCAACGTGGAGTCCAGGCTGGACACCAGCGTGCACTGCCCATCCCGGCTAAAGCAGGTACAAGTGATGGGGCCTGGGGGGTGGGGAGGGGTGCAAGTGGGTGAGGTTGGGGCCCTCTTTGCTGCCCCCCCCACCTGCCCTGCCATACTCACTGCCCACATAGTCTGAGAAGAGCTGCCCCATTCTCAGGTCATAGCGCCTCACCCGGCCATCCACGGAGCTGCAAGAGAATGGATCCAGCTGAATCATTAACTGGGGCCAGTAGGTCCATGGCTCCAGTCCCCGTACTCTCCCTGACTGCTAGGATCCGCGGGGCGGGCTGGGCTTGCCCTTCCTGTGCACTTCACTGTCATGCTCACACTGAAGGCTAGCCACGGGAAATAAACACTGAAATAAATTCTTGAGTGGAATTCCAAGGCACTGGCTTAGCTTTGAGACGGACACCCAGGGCCAATCAGGACTCACTCCATCAGTTTCTGATATGCACTGAGCTTCCTCTCTGGGCTAGTCGTGGGACTCAGCTGCAATGAAGTCAGGAGCACTTTCTGCCATCACAGAACCTTACTGACTGAGAGTAATCTAGGAAGGCCTCCCCGAGAGGTGACCTCTACAGTGGGACTTGAAGGATGAGACAAACATGCATGGACCAGATGTGTGGGAACAGACCAGCCAATAGTCTGGGCAGCCCCAACTGCCCCCGTGGTGGGAATGGCACTCCTTCAGGTTGTGGCAATAAATGGGCAGCCCTGATTAGGAATTTTCATTGTTTGCCTCTTGTAACTAGAATGTTAGCCTGATGTGGGCAGAGATTCTTCCCTATTTTATTAACTGCTGTGTGTTCACCGACTAAAAAAGTGATATGCAAGAGAGGCTCAAAAGCACTGAGTAAATAGAAAGGGAGTCCAGGCAGAGAAAGAGCAATTGCAAAGGTTCTGAGGTGAGAGCGTGCTTGGCATATTAAGAGAAATGAGACCTGGAATGAATAAAAGCTAAAAAACCAGCAGAAAGCACTGTGCAGGGCCTTGTAAGCTGAGAAGAGCAGATTTTAATCTAAGTAGCGAGGCAGTGGTGACCCCAGCAGGGGAAGAGTGAGGTCTCGGCTCCACTCACCCTGCCAGGACCTCATGGTCTGACACCTTCACACTGGATATGCCATCCCTGGCTTCGTCCAGTGTCTGCACTGGCTCAGGCCTCCGCGATCGGCAGTCCCAGCAGCGTATGCTGGAATCGATAGAGCCTGTGAAGACCAGCGTGAAGGTGAGGTCAGGTCTGCGCTGAAGAGGCAGTACCCTGCCTAGGCCCCAGACTCACCAGACAGGATGACCGTGGCCTCTTCATTAAACTGGACGGTGTTCACCTTCTGAGAAATAGGAATGGCCACTCAGAGGAGCCTGGACTCTGGAGGACTAGGGTAAAGGCAGCATTCCAGGTGCAGGTTAAAGCAAGGGCCAAGGAGGGGCGTCTGGGTGGCTCACTTAAGCGTCTGCCTTTGGCTCAGGTCATGGTCAACCCTGGGATCAGGCCCCACTGAGAAGGGAGTCTGCTTCTCCCTCCCCACCCCACCGCTTGTGCTTTCTCAAATAAATAAAATCTTGGGGCGCCTGGGTGGCTCAGTCGTTAAGTGTCTGCCTTCTACTCAGGTCATGATCCCAGAATCCTGCCGCACATCAGACTCTGCTCCGCAGGGAGCCTGCTTCTCCCTCTCATTCCCCCTGCTTGTGTTCCCTCTCTAGCTGTGTTTCTCTGTCAAATAAATAAAAAATCTTTAAAAAATCTTAAAAAACAAAAAAAGGCTGGAGATAGGGACGTCGAAGATTTTTGGGGACATTGCAAGCTGGGCCACGGAGAAAGGATCCTTGCTCTGTAATGGGTGGGGGTGGAAGGGTTCCCTATCACCACCTAGACCATAATACGGGTCTTCTTCGCCATCCACGCTCCAATGAGGCCTCTTCTTGTTTGTACTCACCCCCGCGTGGCCCCGGAATTTGCGAACGACCTGCCCCGATGCCACATCCCACAGCACCACCGCCTTGTCCCCACCGCCAGAGCAGAGACTGCTGTTGTCAAAGGAGCTGGAGGGCAGAGGAGAGAAGGTCAGTGCTGACTCAGATCCTGATCTCTGCACCCGTATCTCGGCCTGGCCCCGGGCTCACCCGGCCGCATCCAGCACCTCGTAGCCGTGGCCACTGTACGTTCGCAGCAGCGTCCCCCGCAACGGATTCCACAACTTCAGGGTCTTGTCGCTGCCGCACGTCAGACAGTAATTGCCATCCACTGGGAAACACCAAGAGGGGATTATAGGGCTGAGGACCTCAGAGGGCAGGAGGACTTGGAATGAAAAGGGAGCTCACCGTTAAATCGTACAGCTCGCACTGCCCCCTGCCCGCAGTCCAACGTCTTCACCCGTTTTTGCGGGAGCTCGGGGCCCCGCGGTTTCGGCTCAGGGAAAGCCATTTGTTTTGAGATCCCTTCCTCCCCGCCTCACATCGGTCTGCGCGGAGGATTCCGAACCCTCTGACCCACGCTCCGATGTAACCTTATTGTCTTCCGTAGCCTACTTCCTATTTCCCATTTCCGGTTCAAATGTTTTGGATTTTTTTTCGGGATCGTGTTGCGAATTTGGAAACCTGATTCCAGGTTCTAAGTTTCTTTCCTCACTTCTTGTTTTCAAGGGACATTTCTGGTCTCTTCTTATTCTCTGTCCCCTGGCTGGAAGGAGTCCTGGACCCCGCCGCTGGGAACCGAAGCTCGCAACCTGTGGGTGTCACTCTAAAAGTCATCCTCCGTTTCCGCGCCGGAAGCTGCTACTCCCGCAGCGGAAGAGGTCCGACCTTCGACCCGCCATGTCCACTAACAATATGTCGGACCCACGAAGGCCGAACAAAGTGCTGAGGTGAGGACCCCGTCACGGGAACAGGGCTCGGGTTGTGGGGCTAGGCCCAGGGAAACGCTTGTCCACTTCGGGGGCGGGACTTTCAGTGCTTCTGATTCTTGAGCCTGCCGCAGGTACAAGCCCCCGCCGAGCGAGTGTAACCCGGCCTTGGACGACCCGACGCCTGACTACATGAACTTGCTTGGCATGATTTTCAGCATGTGCGGCCTCATGCTCAAGGTGGGCGGCGCCGAGTTTCCTTCGCCGTAGCGAAGCCCGTGGAGGGAGCGGATTCGGAGTGAAGCGGGGCTGGCGCTGAGGGGGCGGGGCCGGCGCTGAGGGGGCGGGGCCTGGCCGGGGGCGGGGCTGCGGTGTTGCTGGGCGGAGAAAGCCAGAGCCGGGAGGGAAGCCCGGGGGCCAGGGTGGGGCCAGGGTTTAAAGTAATTTGGAGAGAACTCGTGGAGAAAGGGTGGAATTCTTAGCATCATGAGGTATGTCGGAGGCTAGTCTAGGCCTGAGGGTACGCAGGCCCAGAGAGTAACGAGAAACTGGGTAACTGGAGTAGGCTAGGGGGAATGGGACTGAGGGATTCTTGGGGATAAGATCCAGGCTGCATCGGGTGGAAACAGTGGGTTGGAACCCGTGCCTGGCCCTCTGGGGGCTCATTGGTGTGCCTGTCACTGACCAAATACCCCCATCCACCCGCCTTTCCCCAGCTGAAGTGGTGCGCTTGGGTCGCTGTCTACTGCTCCTTCATTAGCTTTGCCAACTCCCGAAGCTCTGAGGACACCAAACAGATGATGAGTAGCTTCATGTGAGTTTGGGCTCCTAAGTAAGTGGGAGAGGGGGACCCAAGCCTACCCCTCCTGGACTGACACCTCTCTCCCGTTTCAGGTTGTCCATCTCTGCCGTGGTGATGTCATATCTGCAGAACCCTCAGCCCATGACGCCCCCCTGGTAATGTCAGCCGAGGACTGTTCTGTACACCGTTCCCCAGGCCTGTCCCCTGGCTGTGCAGCCTCTGCCCTCAGCTGCTGTCCTGGGCTTCTCTGAATGAGATAGTCTCAGGGCTCACAGATAGATGGAGGGAACCTGATCCTTTTCCTGGGATTCCACTTCCGCTGGGCAGAGGGGAATACCCTAGCCCTGCCCCTCCTGCCTGCCTTCACTACCCCGCCTGCTGCTGGGGGAGATGCTCTCCACGTTTCTATGTGTATCCACTCATTTTTTTGTTGCGGAAACCAGTTAATAATAAAGTTTTGCATTCTGGCTGTTCTTTGGGACCTCTCCTGTGCATTGCGGGTGCTCTTCCTGGTGGAGGAAGGGCTCTGGATCCTGCACTCAGGCCTCTCGTGGGGCTCCAGCCTGGAGCCTTCTGGTTGGGTTCATAAGCCTTGTGACTTATGTCAGCTGCCAGAGGCAGAACAGTGATTTCTGTCCTCTGGCAACTCAGCAGATGGGCTGAGGAATGTGGGCTCTCTTTTTCTTATCAGACAAATCGGGTCAAATCAGTGAACTGGATGGACTTCCTTACCTGAGTCCCATGGGTATTTCTTCCAATCTGGGTGGATACCTCCCACCTTCAGTACCCCAGGGGCAGTTCCTCTATGCACAATCCTCATAGGATAGAACAGGACCACCATCAACCCCTGCTCCTAGCCAAGCTAGGTCCCTCCAAGACCCTAGCCCTGAAGATCAAGGGGACATCCTAGGATCCCACGCATACACTTCCACCTCCTAAGCAAACTACACCCTGAGGAAAACCTGAAGCCTTTTCGTCCACGGGGACAAAGGGACACTCGGAGGCGGTGACACATTAAACACATTAAACGCTCCCCTGGCTAAACCAGCACCAAGGGTGGGACATGCCCAAAGCCTCCCTCCACCCCTAGTGTCCCCAGGGGCTAACCAGAGTTGAGGGCTCAGTCCCGGGACAGGCACTGCGGCACCCTAGCCCCGCCCCCACCAGCAACCATTGGCTAGGCCTGACTCTGGGGGCGGGGCGTTTGCCCTGCCTTTGCCGGGCTCGGGAAGTCCCCTGGAGGCCGCTGCGGGTCTGGCGGCAGCTGCGCGGCGATGGGCGCCGACGCGCGGCCTTCGGGGGTCCGCGCTGGCGGTGGCGGCCCGGGCGCGACAGCGCCCAGGACGAGCTCACGCGCGCTGCAGCCACCAGTCCTCTCTCTCTCCTTTCTCTTTTTGTTGTTGGTGGCGGCGACCGGCGCTCGGGCCGCGGGATACGAGGTGAGCGCGGCTAGGGAGCGGAAATGTACACAAGGTGGGGCGAAGCCCCGAGTAGGGTCCAGAGATGTGGGTGGGTTTGTTCTGTGGGTGCCTAGTGAATCGCTGTGAATATGACTGTGGTCTGAAGGCATGCTTTGCGTCATTGAAGGTCTGGCTGTGTGAATCTGAGAATAGGGCTCTCTGTACCTTCCTCCTTCCTTCTGTGGGTCAGCCTGCCTGGAGTCTGCATGCATTTAATTCTGTGATTGGGCATATGTATGTACGTGTATGTGTATAGGGCGGGGGGATTGCTTGAGAGCTGGGACTCTGGAGTCGGCTTGCCTGGAGTTCCAGTCTGGCTCCCCGACGTCCTGGCTGCGTGACTTGGGGCAAGTCACTTAACCAGTCTGATCTCCAGTGGTCTCATCTGAAAATGACATAATACTGCCCCCCCCCCCCACCCAGGGTAGTTTCTTGCTATTTGCAAATGCCATTTGCTACTACTATTACTATTAACCCAAGGTGTGAATGGGAGCTGCCCTGAGGGGTTGTATCCAGTGGGAGTTCTATTTGTATGCCCAGCTTTGGGGGTGTCCTCCCTGGAAGGACCTGGCCACTCATCTCTAGATCAAGACTTATCTTGTGCCTCCAGTCCCATCCCCCACCCCAGCCTGCTTCTTAACCCCAGTATGACTGACAGTATGTGTGTATGTGGGGTCCCTGTGCAGACATGCCCTGTGGTGCATCCAGACATGCTCAACGTGCACCTGGTGGCCCACACTCATGACGATGTGGGCTGGCTCAAGACTGTGGACCAGTACTTCTATGGCAGTGAGTAGCCCCTTTGAGCCCTTCAGATCCTTTCTGGGTCCTGGACATTGAGAGGGGGGACATCGCCCAGCTTGGGCTCCTGTGTCTAAGAATGCCCCCCCTTGGCTCATTTGTCCCTGACTGCCTGACCCCTGTGTCCACAGTCCAGAATGATGTCCAACACGCGGGCGTGCAGTACATTCTGGATTCAGTCATCTCTTCCCTGCTGATGGAGCCCACCCGCCGATTCATCTATGTGGAGATTGCCTTCTTCTCCCGTTGGTGGCACCAGCAGACAAATGCAACACAGGAAGTTGTGCGGGAGCTGGTGCGCCAGGGTGAGCCTGCCCAAAGGAAGTGAAAAAAGGAAGCCCAGCTCACTTGTTGCTGACCCTGCAGCTTCTGAGCTTTTGCCATGTGCTGTGCAGCCTGTGTGCGTGTGGCTCCGCCTGCCTTGAATGTTCCTTTATTTGTAGAAGTCCTATGCATCCTGCAGGGACCCACCTCCAGGGGAGCCTCAGGGAAGCCTGCCAAGCAGGGGGCCCTCTGTTCTATATCTGGCTAAACTGGCCTGGGAGTGATCTCTCTTCTCCCTCCAGGCCGAGGTTTGTGGGTGGGCCTTCTTATCCTCTGCATTCCTACCCTGGCCCTAGTCTGGGCCCTGATGATCCACCCAGACTTTGCCCTTCCTGGCACAGGACGCCTGGAGTTCGCCAACGGTGGCTGGGTGATGAACGATGAGGCAGCCACCCACTACGGAGCCATCATAGACCAGATGACGCTTGGGTTGCGCTTTCTGGAAAACACGTTTGGCAAAGATGGACGCCCCCGTGTGGCCTGGCACATTGACCCCTTCGGTCACTCTCGGGAGCAGGCCTCACTGTTCGCACAGGTGATTTCCCAGCCTTGCTCCAAGCTCTGACTCCTCCCTTGGCCACTCAAGCCCCGCCCTTCCCTGCAAACTCACCTGGACCATGCCCTGTCCACTGGCCCTCTGGCCCCTGAGGCCCTGCCCCTTGGGTGAGCTGTGAATCCCCCCACCCCGCCACCCCACCATGTGCCTTTCTGCTCCACCTCCAGGCTGACCCCACTCCAGCTGGCTCCTCCCGGGCCCCACACCTGCCCCTCATTGGGGCCCTGGCCCCACTCCATTTGCTGTGATTCCCGTCCTCGCCAAAGCCAGGTAGCAGGTGGAGGCCTGCCCTGCTCTTCAGCCGGCTTCACAGTCTTTTTTTTTTTTAAAGATTTTATCTAGTTGACAGAGAGAAACACAGCCAGAGAGGGAACACAAGCCGGGGGAGGGAGGAGTGAGAGGGAGAAGCAGGCCTCCTGCTGAGCAGGGAGCCTGATGTGGGACTCGATCCCGGGTCTCCGGGATCATGACCCGAGCTGAAGGCAGTTGCTCAACCAACTGAGCCACCCAGGCGCCCCCGGCTTCAGTCTTTGTCATGATGGCATCCCCTTTCCATTCTCTGATCCCTTCCATTCTCACGCTGCTTGAGGGGGAAAACCTTGAGTCAGGCCGCTTTCTGAGCTGGGGGAGGTGGAGGTCTGTTCTAGCATTGTACCCATCCCTCCCGGTGTCACCTGACCCTTCCCAAAGCTTCAAAATGAGCTGGAGCCCTTTTTGGTCTCAGACCTGCTGTTTCTAACTGTGCTCTGCCCCTTCCCTCACATGCTACAGACACTGGCAGTTAGTGGGGTGAGGACTGGGCTCCCACTTCTCCTGCCCTCTCCTGCCCACTGATCTCGGTCCTTATCCCTCCCCACGTCCAGATGGGCTTTGATGGCTTCTTCTTCGGGCGTCTGGATTATCAGGATAAGAGGGTGCGGAAGGAGAAGCGAGAGATGGAGGAACTTTGGCGGGCTAGCACCAGCCTGGAGCCCCCAATAGCCGACCTCTTTACCAGTAAGGAGGTGGGGTGGGGGCAGGGCTGGCCCCAGGCGCATGGGACCTGGGGCCATGCTCAGAGGGCCCTGGGTTTGCTTTTATACTCTATTGTCATTGTTCTGAAACTCTTAATAATTTACGAACAAGGAGCCAGCATTTGCATTTTGCACTGGGCCCAGCAAATTCTGAGGTCCCTCCTGGGTCGTGGCAGGCTTTGAGCCCAGGTCTGGGGCATTGAGCCTGGTGTGGCATGCAGGTGTGCTCCCCAATATGTACAACCCACCGGAGAAACTGTGCTGGGACACGCTGTGTGCTGACAAGCCCTTTGTGGAGGACCTGCGCAGCCCCGAGTACAATGCCAAGGAGTTGGTCGATTACTTCCTACAGTTGGCCACGGCCCAGGTAACCCTACTGTGCAGCGCCCGTGAGACTCGTGTTCATAATGCCCTGGGCCCTTTCTACAGCACAGGCTTTCCCTAACACCTCCTCTTCACCCTTGGAGGAAGCTAACCTTCCATTCACTGTTGCCAGGCTTCCCTCCCACATTTGTGTACATTTCTGGTTAGATAGACAACCTTTGCTGCCCCAAGTGCTCACCAGGACCATGAGACAGCGTGGCACAGTGCCTCAGTGCCCTCATCTGGGCCCAAGAAGCGCAATCAACAGCGTGAAGTTATTTTCACATGTGTCCCTATGCTCCCATGTGACCCATGTCCACTCCACCCTCTGCTCCTCTATGTGTACCCACACTTACTTTTTAATAATGTATTTATTATTATTTTCAAAAGATTTATTTATTTATTTGACAGAGAGAGATCACAGGTAGGCAGAGAGGCAGGCAGAGAGAGAGAGAGGAGGAAGCAGGCTCCCTGCTGAGCAGAGAGCCCAATGTGGGCCACTCTGAGATCGTGACCTGAGCTGAAGGCAGAGGCTTAACCCACTGAGCCACCCAGGCACCCTATTTATTATTTTTTTAAAGATTTTGCTTATTTGGGAGAGAGCGAGAGCGAGAGTCAGTGCACACAAGCAGGCGTGGAGGGGCACAGGGAGAGAGAGAAGCAGATTCCCTGCTGAGCAGGAAACCCAATGTGGGGCTCAATCCCAGGACCCTGAGCTGAAGGCAGATGTGTAAGTAACTGAACCACCCAGACTTCTAAGGCAATCTAAGATTTATTTTAGATTAAGAGAGAGAGAGAGAGAGAGAGAGAGAGAGAGAGAGAGAGAGCGCACTCAAGGGTGTAGGGGGAGGGGCAGAGAGAGAGAGGGAGAGATAATCCCCAAGCTGACTCCCTGCTGAGTGTGGAGCCTGACGAGGGGCTTGATCCCAGGACCCTGAGATAATGACCTGAGCCAAAACCAAGAGTCAGATGCTTAACCAACTGAGACAGCCACGTGCCGCGCACTCACAGTCTCGACTGCATATATGCCACGACGGGTATGGTCATGGGGGTAGTCCAGGACACCCCGGCCTGAGGAATTCATTCTCCCTGCAGGGCCAGTACTACCGCACCAATCACACCGTAATGACCATGGGCTCAGACTTCCAGTATGAGAATGCCAACATGTGGTTCAAGAACCTCGACCGGCTCATCCAGCTGGTCAATGCCCAGGTAAGAGTGCTGGCTCGTGTGCGTGAGTGTGCTTGGACCCCTGGCCCTTGAGTCATATGCATCCCAGGGCGTGCTCTCGTGGTTTTCTATTGCCACTATAACAAATGGCCAACAAAAACAAACGTAGCAGCTGAAAACAATAGAAATACATTATCTTACAGTTTTATAGGCCAGAAGTCAGACACAGTTCTCACTGGGTTAAAAATCAAGATGTCAGAAGGGCTGGGTTCCTTCCCGAAGCGCTTCTGGAAAGTGTCCTTGCCTTGTCCAACTACTAGAGGCCTCCTGCATTCCTTGACTCATGTGCTACCCC